>MIQA02020181.1:0-21494 GCA_001887855.2 Sclerospora graminicola
TAACGTAAAACATCAGATTTTCGCAGAAAATTGGGTACCTTAGCTAAATTAGGATAATTTTGTTCAATCAGCAGACAGGTGGAATCCGCATGAACCAATGAAAAGCTCTAATCATGGACTAGGTGGTGGTGTAAAGGGTTATCCTTAGAGATGTCTCTGGAAAAATATACAAGCTGACAAAAGTCGACCAAAAACCCACCAAAAATATCGAAAACACCAGTTTTTCGCGGCATAGAAATGTCGTTTAAAAACCTAAAAGCTGACATAAGTCGATCAAAAATATCAAAAACAGCAGTTTTTCGCGGAAAATCTTTACTGCGAAAAACTGCTGCTTTCGATTAATCAGCCAATCGTGGGACGCGTAGCAAAAATACACACATATAATTGGTCAGCTGGTGTTTCCTGCGGAAAACTGATGTTTTACGTTAACTTTAAAGTTAGTCCATTTAGTCATGAACTTCTACTTACAGTGGTCGACAGCATCGAGGACATTTTTCTTAATAACGTTTTTACTATTTTGTTGTTTTATTTAAAATTTTCAGGATACGTGGCGCGTGCATTTTACTCCATATGTGGCGATTTTAAGAAATATTCGCTTGAATCTCGGTGCAGTGCCTTATAACTAAAGATTCCCCCTAACCTGAAAGCTATCGAAGCCAATCAGAAACCACGATTTGAACTTCAAGATAATATAAACTGTAAGACATTATATACATAATATATGTAGTGTGCCCCATAAAATGGGGTTCACCAGTGCTAAAACCGGGAATTGATTCCGTAAAGCAAGAAGGCAACGTCTTCGTGAAGATTGTAAGCTGTACCTTGGTTGGATCGCATTGGAAGTGACATAGGTGTGAAACTGAAAAGATGGAGCCGAAGCGACTGATGCATGCCGCAAGGGATGACTGTCGTGAAGCGGTCAACTATGTTGTTAGAAGCAGAGGGCGATCGATCACGAAAGAAGAGCGCTTGGATATTCTCGCTGCATCCGCCAATTTACGGTCGGGTGCAGTAAAATCAGAGCGAAGAGTCGATAGACGTAAGGTTGGTAGACTTCTCGGTCGATCAAGCAAAACGGTGTATAATACATGGTCAACATTTCAAAGCGATGGAGCCGTTTATGTTGCCCAGCCCCCTGCTAACCGTAGCCAGAGGCCTACTCGAGTACTCTCTACCGTTCATCTACAAGCTTCCGTGCGCTCGTTCATTCAGAAGCGCAGCAAGACACGCACTCGCACTGTTGCGAGGGACATCTTACAATATTTAGTCGCGTGTGATTTCTTTCAAGTAGATGATGGCGACGAAAGGGCTGCCTTGAGAGCTGTCCAGCGTTTTGTAAAAAAATCTGGTTTTAAACGCGGAAAGCACACACAGTCCAACTACAAAATATCGGATGATCACAAGCGCATGCGTGATGAGTACGTGAAATGCATGCTCGCAGAAAACGCCAGTGAATTTAGAGACGTGTATCTTGATTAGAGTTTTATCCATGTGAATTACGCGCGTCATGACGACGCGCTATACGAGATCCTGTCAATCCGAACATGCCGAAGGCAAAGCACAAAGGCCTCAGATTATGCTTTATTGCTGCGATTGTAGATCAGGATTGCTCACGCACTGTATTAAACAACGATGGCAACACGCAAAAGGTTGACGGTGACATGTGTGGCGCTTTTTTGCTCACAGAAACAATCCGAATCTTTAAAGGGGGGAAGCAAACCAAAGATTATCACGGCATGCCGCTCTCCAGGCTCGAGGGCTCAACAAGTGTCGCATCATCATGGACAATGCCAAGTACCATAAAGCCCTTCCAGATTGTGTACCACGCAAGAAGCACAGGAAAGCCATTCTTCGAAATACATGTGAGGAATTTGGAATTCCGGTTCTGATTTCAGATACCAAAAATATTATGTGGGATAGATTCAGCTTGTACATCAAAAAAAATACCCTCCCGGTGATTGTTGAAAAGGCCAAAAGTGAAGGTCACGAAGTGGTCTTCACCCCACCCTACTACTCGGATCTACAACCGATCGAATACGTGTGGGCAATCGTAAAAGGCGAGATTGGCCGGCAGTACACAACTGAAACCAAGTTATCAGATCTGGAGCCGCTTAGTCAAGCGCTCCATGGCGTCATGTCCGAGACCGTACAGGGATGGATTGAAAAAACGAGAGCCCGTCTTTTTGAACTTCGAGATCACATTCTCGTCACCGACGATATGAGCTCGAGCGAAAGTGAAGGATGTGAGATAGATTGTATGAGCAGTGAAGGGTGCTCAAACTAATTTCCAAATTAATAGAGTTGAAGCACACCATTCATCTAATTGTGCTTTTGTCACATGCTGAAGATTCACTTGGTAAAAATTTTCAGCCACATGCTAAAACGTCAAAAGCGAGATGGAAAGCGCAGAATCGGCAGCTGCAATTCTTGAGGCTCAAAACCATCGTCGAGTACACACTAAAGTCAATGTTTTCGGTAATTTCTCCGTACGTGATAAATGATAAAACAAATCACTTCCAAAAGGTCTGGACTCCTTAGTATTATAACAAGGGAGTGAGTCCAGCTTGATATCTCGACATTGCTATCAATTCCTTTAAACGACAGCAGCCAATATCGACTGCTATACTCCGACCGTACAAGATTCACACTCTGTCCGACAGTAATTTCATCCGCATTTCTTGTGGGTGGAATATCCACATACTCCCCCAGCTGCCAGAGCAGCTCGCTAAATGCCACCACGTCAGTGTTTACTAGAGCTTTGAGAGCAAACTCCATGGCACTGGGAACTAAAAACTTGATCACAAACTCCATGGTAATAAACTTATTGAGCAGTGCCTAAACGCCAAGATCTTCTGCTGCCAGTGACTTTGCTCAGCTTGCCCTGCGGCTGTAAACACGACCTTCACTTGGGCAGAAGTAACGTCGTCCTCGGCGGGAAAGAGCCACTACACTGCTTCAAACAGCAGCTTCAACACCTCTTGGAGCTTGGTGTTGTGAGACACAAATACATTATTCTCTGGCGACACGAGAGCTGTGCAAATCTCGTGGACACCGGGTACTCGTTTTTCATCGGCAGCAGGTGCCTCGGTGATCAATTTTCCCACCCGAGAAATCAACAGGCCAAGGAATAAACGAAGTACACGACTTAGATACAAATCCTCTGCTTCGGTCGGAGTGTCCTCTGTTTTTTCTTTCCGAAGTGTGAGCACTTTTTTCACCACTAGCACAAGACACTCGAGCATGTCACCAGCGTGCTCAGCGTCCATCATGAGTCCCCACGTCTCGTCAACAATCTCAAAAATGACTTCTTGCTGTTCAAGTAGATCTGAAGTCTCCTTGATGTCCATGCCTTTCGGTCAAAACGAACCGAGCAAGAACAACAGCACGTGACGCATGCGTGAGTGAAATCCATGGTTTACGTTCTTCACCGGTGCAAATAATAATTACGCTGATCCATCTCGCAGGTCTTCATTACAGCGACCAGATCCTTTGACCAAGGCGGTCAAATGCGCGCGCAAGTACACCTTCATGACTTTCGGGGACTCCAGTCGTCTCAATAATACCACCAGTGTCTGTGCTGACAATCGCGCGTATAACTTCCATATCTGCTAAAAGCTGGACGCGGAGGTAAGTAAAAAGCATTGTAAGCGTCTTGAACACTTGAGTACTGAGTTCGGGGTCTTTGGCATCAATCACAGCCACCGCATGTGGTAGAATATTGGTAAAATGGGGGTAAAATTCCTTGCTCAGTTCTCGAGCTAGTTCGGTCACGAGCTTTAGCACCGGCACGAGTCTCTGTCCTGTGCGGTTTGATCTGTGCCGTCCTTGTACCCATCCTGCAGCTCTTTCACTAGAAAATTAACCACTTTCTTTAGATGATATAATAACTGTGGTGTCGTCGTCACAAGTGGCGTGCAACGAGCGAAATAAAACGCTGAAAACCTCGAGTGTCTGAGTCCCGCCTGGGGCAAAAGATAATCAGTCAGCCAGCACCAACATGCGCGTCAAAACCGCGTTTCTAAGTGTCGTTTGCTGGTTACAATAGTTGATCAGTGTATCGTTCTTTCTTCGGTAGTTGAAACACATACTGGTGAATTTATCTAAATAAAGCTCACCGGATTGGCTATATAGGAGGTCCGTTATATGGCTAGCTCCTAATAGTGGGTAATTAGAAAATAAAAAAGGGATTTTTTGGTCTGCGTTTCTGATTGAACCAGAGAGTGCCAAGCCGCCGGAGACCCTTTTTTAAGCTCTACGCACTTTGATCTACATTTTGGTGCAAAAAATGGGGGGGGTAGAAAAATGTCCTCGACGGTGTCGACCACTGTTAAGTAGTATTGGCTACTCTAAACTTACTGACTCTCACTACTGACTTTTGGATTATCGGGAGGAGTATGATGATCGGTAAAGTTATGATACTTCTTCTGACGCGAAGGTGCTATTGTAATGTTGAAAAACCACTGTATGCATAACTCCAACCGCACGCCATCTTCTCGCAGTTTAGTTCGTTGTCGTTCGAAAGCCGCTACTTGGCCTAATTGAGACTTACACTGGTTCCAAACATATTCCGTGTGTTCGAAATTATTCCTCCGTTTGCCTTCAAAAATGGACTCGTTACGAAGTTGCCACAGCCAAACTTGAGCTATCCCGCTCCTTCCCCACCATAAGCGGTTCATTTGCTCCTCATAATCGTATAATTGAACACCATATTTATCTGTCATTTCTTGTTCCGTTGCTGATGAAATGTCCGGCGCTTGTCGTGGCGCTATTAAATCTTCATAACGGTACAATTCGGCTGAACTTAATGATTTGCCTGTCCAGTGTTCTATGAATCGGATCCAAAATCTTTGAGCACTCACACAACCCCAAAGAATATGTGCTACGTCCGAACGTGTACTGGTACAATCCGCGACTAGCACACAGTTGGTGAGTACGTTCTCCTTACAATATAACTTACTTAATTGCATGTTTGCCGTTCTGTATATTACCCAAAGTTGGTAATCGGATAGCATGTGACCATGCTTCCAGATCGCTTTTGGAGTCTGGTTTTGGACTGATGACCACCAGGAGTCCTGTGACCGTCGTGTTGCCCATTTTGATACGACTTGTGGTAAGGCATGTGCCATCCCCTGGCAATACATTTTTTAAAGTATCGTCTAAACCTTGTTGGTATTCTCCAGATTGAAGATGTTGCTTCCTCAAGAGGCCAAGGATACTTACGTAATTGGGGTTGTGGATAGAAAAGCACCACTTTGTTCTGATGTCCATTCCATTTCTCAATTTCTAAATCGGTCGTGTCTTAATCTTCCAATAAATTCCGGTTGCCTGTTGTTAAAGGGAGACCGTTTTGCCTGTGACAACGTCCTCTCCTTCGACTTTTCCAGAAGTAACCTTTAATAGGACCTTGTGGAATTTTATTTAATATTTGTGAAATAATTCGAATAGATTGACGCATTTCTTCAATTCTAATTAAATAAACCACTTGCCAGTTATATCCCTCAAGAAATGATGGAGGTTTAAATAATCGCATACTTGGATATCTACCTATGTATTCAACCACTGCTACCCTTGGCGAAGCTAAAATGATTGCGCCTAACCATCGACACAGCTTAGCATATGTGTGTGAGTGATGCTGAGAAGATGGAATCAGAAATTGCATGAACATCTAGTGGCAATTGGATTTAAGCGTATTGAAAGCGATTACGGACTCTACGCCCGATACCAGGAGGGGGAGATACCAATGTTGCTTACCGTATCTGTGGACGACCTACTGCTGATGGGTCCACAGGTAGCATGTGGAGAAGAAGGCTCCATCAAACGACATTCGAGTTAGTTGATCTCGGTCCGGTGAAATACCTTCTTGGGGTAGAGGTGATTATAAACAAGCACTCAGTGTTTTTCCAGTCAAGAAAC
Organism: Sclerospora graminicola; assembly: GCA_001887855.2. Taxonomy (NCBI): domain Eukaryota; phylum Oomycota; class Peronosporomycetes; order Peronosporales; family Peronosporaceae; genus Sclerospora; species Sclerospora graminicola. The sequence continues at coordinate 5,914 of MIQA02020181.1, forward strand.
GTACATCATGGAGATTTTGAAGCGATTTGGCATGCAACATTGCAACGGTGCACCAACACCAGAAGGATCATCGTTGGCAACGACGAACAAAAAGGAAGACATTCGGGACATGCCATATCGTGAGATAGTGGGCGCACTACAGTACCTGATCTCGGGCTCGAGATCTGACATCGCACATGCAGTAAGGAAGTTGGGACAACACATGGGTTTTTTCGATCAGCAGCACTACGCACAAGCTAAGCGAGTGCTAAGGTATCTCAAGACAACATTCGACTATGGATTAAGGATGCAAGTATACCATAGTCGAGTGATCCAACCAGTGGATCTAGTCGTGTATACGAATATGATTATGCCAATGATCCGGAAGACCGGAGGGGTGTAAGCGGATATGTTACACTACTTGATGGAGCTACAGTTTCGTATGGATCACATAAGCAAGGCATTAACGCGTTGTCCACAATAGATGCGGAATACTGCGCAGGGCTCGAATGACATGAAACAATGGCGGGTACGCGCAGGGCGCTAGGCCCTAGAGCAGGGCTCAAAGAATCATTGTGAGTCAGCCAAAGGATAGGCTCTTTTGGAATGGAAGTCAGCGCGGGGCGCATGGACTTATAGGAAAGCAAGGGAGATCTGACGCGGTTGTCAAGGGGGAGTGTTGGAAACGATATAAGTGCGACAACCCGCTGTGGATGAGAACATGCAAAAGGTAATATATATTTAGTATAATTAGAGCCTAACCTAATATATATTAGGCGTGTGGTATGGGTGCAAGATGGAAAATGGGATGGAGTAGTGCGGGGCACTAACTCCCAAGGTAACCGAGCAGGGATCAATGGTTAGTTTCGAATTATTTTCCATCTGCACACCGAACCGAGTCCCCGGAGCCATTCTGGCCCCGCCTGTTGTGGGTCGACTTATTTCCTCTAATTAAGTGCTAATTAGGAATTACTAATTATGGGTACACAAAGTGGTGCACCTGATCCTACTTAAGGTACGACTGACCCTAATTTAGGTAGTTTACAGCATTGGAGTTACCTCAGAAGGTGGCAAAGGAAGCCGATGACAAGAAGGGCTACACAGACGATCATAGCGAGAAGGGTAATGAAGTACCCGCCAGCAAAAGTCAAGTGGGGAGCACACCGCAGGAGAAGATAAACAAGAAAAAAAAACTGCTGTCACAGCCAAGCCCTGGACAGAAGAGCAAGTGGCAGCACTTAGGGTCTTACTGGATGTGTCCACTAATCAAGGGTCGTCGAATTCTGAACTATATCGACAATATAATGACATTTGTAAGCGTAACCAATGGCCGCTCAGGACAGCAACAGCGTGTAAACACAAGTGGATTGCTAAACGGAAATTCGAGGCGTGGGATGACGAAGAGATCGAGTGGGTAAAGAGTATCAAGGGTCGACATATTACGAAGAGAGATCAGTGACTGGAAGAATAAAATAAGACTTTCCCCAATAATCAAGGGAAATGAACAGTGTGAGCCATAGAATCCAAGCTAAATCACTGGGCGGAGAGTATGAAAGAAAGGCGATAACTCCAAGGCGAAGAACGAGGCGATACAGGTCGTGCAGCCTCACGATAGATAAAATAGGAAGATGACGTGCTTTAAGAATTTATGCGGAAAAGAAGCAAATACTACAAAGTTATTTGCCAACAGCTGGAGAAACAACGACGAGGATGTAATTGGTCAGCGGTATTGCGAACAAAGGTAGCAGTTGAACGACGTATGAAACGGATCCGCATGGAGAAGGGGGAGCAGGAACGTTCTACGATGTATTGGGGAGAAGGTAAAGAACAGATATTACGAGATGCAGGTGAAAAATGGAAATTGAAGTTAAAGGTATGTCGCCAAATATTAAAAAACACTGGGATACCGTGGCGATTCATCCACGTACGATGGATAGCATTAGCGACACAAACTGGAAGGACAAAAGCAACTAAAGAAACTGAGTCCATTTGTGAATCGCCGATCAACAAGGAGGAGAGCAAGGGTTTACGACGACCTCCACCAGACGGATGGGTGGACACGGAGGATAGTTCCCGTGAAGTTTCAAGTCACACGTCGGAAACTAAGGGTCGGGCAGGTGACATCATAGTGGATTTGACTCTAGAAGAAGGTGAAGTAGAGTCGATGGACGCAAAAGACCCAATGGAAGAAAATGAGGAAGATTACGAAGAATAAGAGCCCATCCCGATTAAACATTTGTCACGAGAGGGTGCTGCTGGGTCGGTACAAGAAAAGTCAGATGTCTCGGAGGGGGTAGGTGATACTACGGACCAGATTCATGCAGATACGGTGAGAGACGGGTGTGGAGATGAACCGAATAGCGATAAAGACTTGCAAGAAGCAGAAAGGTCTACCTTAGGGTTCATTACACCCCTAACAGACACAGAGGAATCAGAAGGACGTTACAGACTACGAGCGCGGACTCTTCAGCCATTTGTCATTGGGGAAAATAGTGTTTTTTCTGCGGCTATCCGCGGTTACGTATGAAGATGTCGAGTGAAACAAATGTCTACGCTACTTGATGTGTATAATGCTTCCTTACGCAGACAACAAGAATGGGAGAATTATATCAATCGGAATACTAGAAGTTATGGAAGGGACATCACGAAGCAACTTTTACTGTTGCGACAAGATGAGCGACCCTCGCGAGTGGGAGACGTGCGATTGATGGTTGTAGCAGCTACGTTGATACGGCGGGTCGATCAGCATTGGCTGTGTTTTTACGAGAATGGTGGGGAGGGCCATTTGGGCCCTGAAGAGATAAAATTTGCTGCCTAAAAGTGGACACAAACGATCCCCAGTTCAAACATACTGGTACCTGTCGGCATTGGAAGTATTTGCAAGATCAAGAAGTGTACCTGGATACCTATTAATCGAACGCAGATTACTGGTTACTATGGCACTGGCGGCACATAACGATGCTTGGTGCAGCACATCTCATGAGATTTTGATGACTATAGAAAGTACAAATCAAGTGGTGCAGTTAAAAGTGTTGAATTATGGAGTGGGACACTGTATTACAGAAAAACTGGCCATACGATACAGCAGCCATTACCGTGGAACATATTATGTCGTGATAGGCAGACTGTTGTACATTCAATTACGTAACAATTAAATGACTAGTGAAAAGAGTGCTGAGTCAATCCGATCGTGGGACGTAGGAGAACTGTACTACCACAACGGACACGAATACGTGGTCATTGGGGGTGGAATATTACTGACAGTGGCTAGACATAGCATACTTTTGACGAACACACATATTGAAGATGAAGTTTACAAGTTAAAAAGTAATAATGTGGACAAGCTAGTGATTAGTATTGCGACGACTGACTCTAACCCAGGCAAAGAAGCTGATATCACGATTGGCGTCTATGGTTCGAACTCAATCGTTAGGCTTTTTGCAAGATTATCCTACCAGATCGCTCGTATCGTTAAGTAGGCTAAGGCATTATCCTGGCATCACGACGAGCTTATGGACAAAGTTGAGTGTGGTCCAATTTAATGAAGAGGCGGATGGCCTGGGAATGCCAAGTTACATCACACATTGGCGAGATGCGGATGCGTCAAGAATAATTCAAGATGGAAACATGAAGCATTAGCGCCTATGCACAAGCAATGAGGATAAAAACGGAATGGTTTGCTGCTCGCTATTGCCCGCGGTATCGCTGTAGCTTCGCAAGCGGCGGCTGTGATAGAGTGAACTCTATGAAAGTGCTATGCTTCGGATTGATTGAAAGAAGAATTAAAAGAAGTATTCGTAAGTAGGAATATAGAAGTAGGACTAAATAAGTAGGAATTAGTGATATGGAGTAGCTGGTAGAATACATTTTTACCTCACTTCTAAATATATATTTTCCCTCTATTGCAAGTGCTGACTACTCGTAATCAAGTTGCTCGACGGACGCCAAATTTTACACACAAGACCGACTTAAATAACCAAACACCAAGAAACACTCGCCATTTACGCAAGCCAACGTCGTATCTCCAAAAGGACTGGTCGAAGGGCTACTTTGGTCATTTCTTCACTTTAAGCGTACAATTGGCTTATACTGTCGGTCTCTGAGTTTAAGTTCCTGGGAATACTTTTAAGAGATTCGTTTGTTTTCGGAGTAAATTTGTAAAATTTAATTTACTCTACGACAATTCGCCTTGTAATCAATGTCTCTCTAGCTTCTTCGATCGTAACTTCTTGGTCAATAAAGTAACCCGCCTCAGGGTCTCCTTCGATTCGTATGCCTAAAAATTTCTGAACATTCCTAAGATCCTTTAGCTCTAATATCTCCATTTGAGAAAAGAAAATGCCCACTAGCTTGGAATCGTTGCGGTCACCAATAGATCGTCGACATTTACCCCCACTAAAATGGCATCATGATCCTTAGACCGTACAAATATGGATATCCGTTAGACACTGCCTAAAATTCAAATCAATCAAAGTCTTCCGGAATAATTCGTACCAAAACCTTCCAGCTTGTTTAAATCCATACAAGTTTCTCTCAATCTTTAATACATGACTCTCCACTCCAAGTTTCTAAAGTTTTCCTGTAGAAATTGCCATGCCCTTAGAAATTTTGAAGGTGTATTCCGTTCAAACCTTTTGTGGGCCTTTGAGTACGCGCTGGGCACATCGTCATGCCGCGCCGGTACTTCTTAGATTTGAGCCATGATCTATATGATTTTCATATTGCTTATTTTCATAAGAATCGAGAACGTGATGAAATACTCCTCGCCGAAAATTTGCCGGTTACCAAGCGTGACCAATCTCGCTTTGTACCGTTCAATTTTCCCATCGGCCTTCAGCTTGGTTTTGTAGACCTACTTCGTGGGCAGAGGTTTTTATCAGAAGCTTTCCGGATGTTTTTTCTCGTTCCGAGATTTTCCGGTGCCCTCATTTCTTCCCTCACTGCCACTGCCTTGTCGGACTGGGGTCCGTTGTGCGCCTCAAAATATCTCGCTGGATTCGTAAATTTAGTCGTAATTTCATCATTAGAAATACCTGTATGCATTACAGCAAAATCTAACAATAAATTTCTTTCATCATTGCCTTCTTCAGGATGTCTCCCTTTCGTAATTTGACCATCGAGACTTTTCTTTTCACTGCGCCAATTCTTTTCGCGTGTCTGGATGCTTGATCCACAGTCTTTGGCGTTTTTTTTCTTAGTTATGCGCCCTGATTTTCTTGGAGCACTTACGCCTTGACTGTTTCTCTATGTTCCGTCAAGACGTTACCCGCAATCTTAAACCACTTTTCTACTGCTAAGTTCTCTTCATTGTTGTTGGTTTCATAAACTTTGGAACTTTCGAGGCCGTCTCCTTTTACAACTTGTAAAATGCTCGTGACTTTCTGGTTCGCCTCTTCACTTACTCGATTTGAGTTACATGCCGGGTAGCATTCTTCCATTATCAAAACCTTGAAACCTTTCGTTTCATCGTTCTTCCCAAGAATCAACGCCCGCTCTTCATGTTTGGCAAAAAAAAATTTGTGTGGGTCTCTCCACACCATGCACGGGGACCCAAACCCTACGTTGTCATTGACCGTGGTGGGTTTCCCTGTTAGCATCTGGATCGGAGGTGTCCCTCCAAGATTTGACCTGGTGAGGATGCGGTTGCTTATGTAAGTCGCATACTCAACCGCCCCCGTCCAAAAAAAGGCACTCCGGAGCCAAATATTATTAACCGAACCATGGTAAAGATGGTTCAGTTCATGCGCTCTGCCTTCCCATTTGAGGCCGGATTACCGGCCTTAGACATCTCTCTGCCTGCGCACGCCCGTTTTCTTGCAGAACATATCTACATTGCGAAAATTTCCGTCTCCATCGGTACGTAGAACGTGTCTTCTACAGTCAAATTCGTTCGTAACCCAGCATAAAAAATGCTCAAACATTTTTGCCCCACGATCTTTCGTTCGTGAGCAAAATATCGGCCTAGTAAGAGAAATGATCGACGAAACAACCAGAAAAAGATTACCTCGCCTGTCTCGTGGGGTGATGGGACCCTTCCCGTCGCTGCATATTACCCCACCTACCCGATCAATAGGAGAACTACGGCCAGAATATTTCTTTGGGTGTCTGGATCTTTGTGCTTTTCCTTCCGCCCAGGTCAGTCAATTTGGACGTGAGCGGTCCGTTATAGTAATGCTGACCTGGGGTCCTTTGCCAATCTTTCCACCGCGTCGTACGCAAGGTGGCCAAGATGAGCGTGAAAGTGGTGCAGCGTTCCTTCTTGGACAACGTCTTCCACTGTATTTGACGCAACACATTTTAAAAATTCCTCGACACATTTGCCGACCTGTTAGCGTACAAATACCGATCCAAACACTTCAATAGGAAACAAAAATTTGCTATGAAAACTTGATTCCATTAACTTTCCACTATCCCTGAGGATGCAATCTTTCTTACGCAAACATCCAATAGATATCATTTTTCCAGTCTTGGAGCAAAAACTACTTCTGTTAGGGTGATTGTAGTGTATGTGTTGGTATTTGCCACTCCTCTTAGTCTAACCTGTCCGACCTTGGTAACTTCCAGCTTCCCACCGTCAGGAAGTGTTAAGGCATCTTCATTCGCACAGTTTCTTGCATTTACCAGTCTGCTTTCGTCTGAACAAGGCGTTCACTAGCACTACTGCGGATAATCCAAAGATCGTCATTAAAATCTGTTAAACTTTCCAATTTTCCGTTCGTGGCATGTCCCTTGTCGACAGTGGCCAGTGCAAACCGTTGCTCCGACATCGTGTTACTTGCAAGTCCCTTCCTTTCACTTCTTTTAAAGTTTCTTCGGTGTCGTTGTCAGAGGCACTCCCTGCGCATGTGTCCTTCACTTCCACAGCTATAGCATTCTTTCTAGTTTCCTGTTTCGTCCCCAGAGTTAGCTATCATTTTTCGCAGGTATTCTGGGCTTTTACGCGCCGTCATCCAGCTCCTGCGCGTGCTGGATGTAATTTTACTCTGTGGATTATATTGAAGCATCAGGGCAATTTTAATTCTTGAAGCTACGTATTTGACGATATTCTCCACAATTAAACGTTCATTTGATTCGCGCTCCTTGGCTAGAGTCACCAAGTACAGAAAATGTTCTGTCCATGAACTCCTGAGTATTTTTCTACCGCAAAGAACATAGCAGCTTGATGGTGCGTAATGTTCACTTTAAAAGCGTTTAGCATTTTTCCAGAACGAAATATAGTCCCTGCGTTATTTGCCAGCAGGCGCCGATGTTTGCCTGAAAATAGCTTCAAGCTAGTGTGGTGTAGTCGCTCTCAGAAAATCTTCCTGAGACGCGAACACCCACGGGGGTCCCAGACGACTGACTATCGGAGGGGGTACTCCGTCCATCCGAGTCATGATCCGATCCGGCATCCGGCCGGCTGGATCGGTCACTTCCATCCGCTTGATCGTGACTGCTCGGATGTTGCATGTTGAAAGCTCACCTTGTGTACCCGTCAGTACTGGGTGGTTTGCTCTCCTGGTGGACCCTAGGGCGAAAAGTGTAAATCCGTCCAATAGGGAGATGAGGGTTAGGACTAGGGGTAGCTCCTGGGCGGAAATCGTCACCGGGGAGCTCGTCTGGCAATACACTTGAACTTTGTATAGTGCCGGCTGGGCCGAGAATAGTCGATCGGCCAGCTAAACCAATAAGACACTTGAAGTTTGTATAGTGCCGGCTGGACCGAGAATAATCAATCGGCCAGCTAAACCAATAACAATGAAGGGCGAATCCAAATGTGTATATAAGGTAGATATAACTCCACACTCTTCCACAGAAGGCCAAAATGTCACCACTTCCCAATACTTAATACCGTGTTCAAAACACGGGCGACTTGAGGTGAGTATACGAAGTCGCCGCGACTCCCGGTCAGGGGACTTCCGGTGGGTTAACTTAACCTTCCCCGGGCAAACCAATAACAGCAAGAGGGGACCTTGTTAGCCCTCTGCCGTGAACCAATGAAAGCGACTTGTGTCTAGAAAAGCGAAACGTATACTGATTTATCCTATATCCAATACTCCCTTCTGTGTAACCTACCCCAAATAACACGGCTGTCCAGTCATGTGCCTTACCCAAAGTAGCCCGGCTAACTCCGACTTTGTGTACCCGCCCGGCCGGTACACCAACCCCCGATGGTACCAACCCGGCCGGTACACCGAACCCATCTGGTACCAGTCCGAATGGTACATTGTACCCGGCCGGCTCGGCCGGATAGCCACCCATCCGAGCTCCTCGGCCGCTGGCGCTAGCAATTCCTTGGCGACTTCTCATCCGATCCGGGTGCCTCCCTCATCCACTAGAACCATCATCTTCCTTCAGGCTCCCTTCACTCATTCCTTACAAACAATCCGCCGCCTCGGCCGTCCGCCATCCGCGCCTCGGCCGTCCAACATCCGTGGCCTTCCCGTCCGCTTAGCCCGCCTGTTCGACTATCCACGCCCCTTGTCATGTCCACCAGCCTGATTTCCAGCCTGGCGCCGCCCGGCCGCTTGTAGACTTCCTCGGCGGCGACTATCCGGTGCCCGCGCCCTTGGTCCGTATTTCCGCCAATCAGAATGCGCCCTTTGGAAAGTACTTTGCATTATTTCATAAGTCGCTTCACCACAGCCGCCCCTGAGTCGCGTCACGGCCGCACAACGGTTGGGGCACGATCTCACTCGAACTCACTTGACCTGATACCGCTCATCCATGCCTCGCTTTGGTACGTCGCCCCACTAATTTATAACATTTCCGTGAACCCGGTCGGTCTCCCCACCGGCTGGCAAGCACGTCCACCAATGCTGACATTATCTTGGTATACCTCCAGTCTTGCAAATTGACAAGGCCAACGTCTGTCGTCTCGTTCTCGTGGACGACGACTCGCCCGCCAGCGGGGTGGAAATCGCAAAACCGCCGAAATCGTCCCGCACTCCCGATCTGGTGCTGTCGACCGCCGACGCCGAGGCTGCGCTCCGCGTCCACGGCCAGGCTTGCGGCGACCGAGACGGATTGAAGGCCGTCGTCTCTTCCCTTCGGGCGGAGCTTCAATCCTGTCAGGCCAACTATGAAGCTCTGTCTCAGAGCTTCAAGACTTCTTGCGCGATGCTGGACCGCTTGAACCCCCGGGTCGCTGAGCTGAAACTCAGTCGTCAAACAGCGGAGGATGAGGTGGCCCGCCTCAGGGCCATTGTGGGTCAGCTTACGGACGCTCTACAGCAAGCTGCCGCGCCATCCGCCCCCATCTCCGAAACGGCGGGGATGGAGAAAAGGCTGGAGATGTTGACCGCCCAAGTGGATAGCTTGGAGCATATCCATGCTGACTTGGTCCGTCAACTCGCCGCTGCCAACCGCCGGGCCGATGAAGCTGCCGTTCGGGGTCCATCTCCGGAAACAATCGATCTCCAGAAACAGGTGGCCGATCTCGAGCGTCAAGTCGCCATCCTGACGGGAGAGCAAAACCGCCTCCGCATGCTGGAGGACGTCGTCGAGCCTCTCCGGACTGCCAATCGGGAATTGGTCCAACGATCGAAGCTTCAGCGTAAGTGCCTTGTCTCCTCTTGTGTTGTGACCCAGTCGCTTACAGCCTCTATATTCTCGTCGCTCCGTAGTTCAACAGCTGGAACAGCTGAAGCAGCAGTCCGCTACAATTCCTGACATGTCCCGAGAACTTACGCACCTTCGTACCCGACTCCGCCAGGTGTCCCAAGACCTGGATAAAGTGCGGGACAACCGAGACCACCTGCGCGACTCCCACGCCCAGGCCCTTCGCCAAATCTCGGATCTGGAGCGGCAGCTGCAGGAAACCACTTCTCGGCAACAGGAGTTGCGGTCTGAGCTATACCAGGCCCGCCAAGAGAATTCCGACGCCCATGCTATACTGGCTCGGGCGGACCGTGTTTGCCATGCCATGCTGGATAAAGAGGATCGTTTTAGGTCCTTGTTGTGTGAACTTCAAGACCAGCTCGAGGCGACTCGGAGCCAGGCCGCTCCCCTTTTGCAAGCTCCTCCCAATGTACGGGAATCCGTCTTGTCTGTCTTGGGGATGGTGGATCAGTGGAAGACTTCTCCGCCGAACCCAACCCCGTTGCCCGCTGCAGCAGAGTCGGAACCTGAGGAACTTCCCGCCGGCTCCGACTCGCCCCTTGCCGGTCCAAACTCTTCGTCCGCCTCGGCAGGATCGCGGGGCCAAAAACGTCCGGCCGGCTCTAGCCCTCCTTTGGCCGGTGCTAACCCGCCTAAGAAGCAGAAGCCGAGCGAATCCCCACCCTCGCGCCAGTGTCCTCCGGACAAGTCGGGCGACGGGGAAGAGCTCGGGTCGGAAATCGATGACAGCTTGTTCGCGAAACGGTCCCCTCTTCCATCTCCTCAATACACCCCCGGTAGAACCGGTCTCACCCCCAGTTCTAACTCTGAAGAGGACTCGGAATCCGAAGCGGCCGCGTCGCCTGATTCTTCCTCGGACTCAGGGTCATCCTCCCCTTCGTGTATCTATGATGATGACGAAGAAGACGAGGATTACGAGGCCCAGCGAGTCAGTGTTGCGTTATCCCGCTCTCGCGCGGATACCCGTCGCCGCCTTTCCAGTTCCGGTGGGCGAACGACGGGTCAAATGGAATCCGATCAGATCATCGATCTGCAGACTCCGCCGCCGGCAGGTTTTGGCTCCGGAGAACATGAGCCGTCCGACCCATCCTTGCTTCCCGGCATCGTCGACACCCCGGCCGCTCCGGTCGCGCGTAACTCGAGTTCCAACGGAGTGGCCGAGGAAAAAGTGGAAGACAACGACGAGGACATCCCTGATCAGTGGTTGACTCCTCCCGACCTGAGTGATTCAGCAGAACCTCTCTCCCAGACTCCGGCCAAAAAACGGCGATCAACCCCGGCCGGGTCACGTCCCACACGTCGACCCCCCCCGACCGGCAGCCAAACCTAAGGTCCGGAAGAGTGCTCTACCCCCTGCGCCCTCTTTTCCCAAACTTCCGCTTCTGTGGTTATCGGGCGGGCGCTTCCCCAGTGGGGCGGATCGGTCCGCCATCCTACCTTGGCCAGTCGAGCAACTGAGCAATACCAGTCTAGCTGATATCTCCAGTTCCCAGCTCGCTCACTCCCTATCCCGTCCACCTCTCTGGTTGTTCCCTCGATCTCACAAGACGCCATCCTCAGAGACTTGGAACCCTGACCTGATGGGATCGGGCGCCATCGACGCACTCATGAAGACCAAACCTTGGAAAATCCTGAACACCAAGATGCCGGATATGGGGCTTCCATCCAGCCCATGGTTCACGGAATTCAAGGCGAGACTTCATGATTTCACCGTGACTCACGCTTGGGCCATCTGGGAGTCTACCCACTTCCTGTACATCTCTGCAGAGGACAAGCGAGTGGACGAATCCCTCCGCAGGTACTCTCTTGCCCGTAAGAATCGTCGGGGGCGAGCTTCCGAGGCGTGGGTCCGTCTGTGTACGTTCATCATGGAGGGTATCCGGGATGGTAAATGTGACTTGGACCTGTTTCTCTTCCCGTTCATGCTCCATCTACCAAACCGCAGGAGCGGAAATGCAGCGGAAAGAGGGACGTGGTATCCCGGCCTAGGTGCGCTGGATCAGACCACCTCCCTTTCCAAATCCTTGGCGGCCATTGACCAGCAAGATCCTTGGCGCAATCAATACCGCGCACGGCCCTCCGACCACCCTGGACTTCGAGTGACTCGGCTCCAAGGCAAGTACAGTCATCCACGGGGATGAGTAGTCGGGCTTGCTTTAATTCTTCCATTTCTCTCGTTTCTCTTTTAATATATCCATCCGTTCCTCTTCCGTTCCCACTCCAAACATTCACGGTTGACTACTAACCGTGGTTAGCCTCGCCAGCCCTGCTCGGGGTCCGCCTAGAGGGACCTTTCATTGCTGCAGGGCACTTCTTGGTCCGATCGGGCGTGAACGCCCTGTTCCCAGTCACGGTCGCTATATTCCTCTTCCACGGGACGGCTGGATCCGGGCGAGGGGCCCTCGTCTCTAGCGGCCGGTTTGATTATCTCCGATAGCTTGTTCATCTCCGCCAATCCGTCCAACAATCCTGGATCTGAAACGGTGAGACCGATCTGATCTCGCATGGCCAAGGTGGCCAGATGGTCTGCGCTGTTGTTCCACTCTCGTTTGACATGTAACAGTTCATGTTCCGGCCATTTCCGCAGGGCGGACATGACCCGATCATTCAACAGTCTCAGCCGGGGCGCCTTACAATCTATCTCTCCTGTGATTTGCCGGATCACCAGATTGGAATCACCACATATGATGATCCGCCCCTGTGTCCGGCCAGCCAACAGATCCAGGCAAAGCAAAAGCCCTCTGTACTCCGCTTCGTTCACAGTGATGCCAGGCGTGAAATCCGAGGCGGCCGTGACCACTTTCCATTCGGGCAACTTCCACACAATAGCACTATAGGCCCCGACTCCCTTCTTTACACTCGCCGACCCGTCAAAACTCAAAACCATTAGTTCCTCCGTGGGTCCCACTGTTGGCGGCGGTAATACGATAGATTGTCGAGGCTGCTTCCGAGGCGCGATCGCTATCAGTGCTTCCTCCACTTCTGCCCTTGGGGTAATGCTGGCAGCCAGCGTGCCCAGTATCTCCTCTTCTCCCTTAGTACACTTAATCACTTCGAGGGACCACTGAGACAGCAGAGCCGCCCATCTACCCAGCCGGCCGTCAATTCCATTCGCCGTCAGGAGCCATGATAGGGTCGACCGTCTAGATAGTACCTTGATAGGCCGAGACACCAGCATAGTATAACACACATCCAAGATCCGCAATAGAGCCAAAACTTCTTTATCCACCAATCCGTAATTGACTTCATTAACCTTCAGGGTCCGGCTGGTGAAGGTCACGGGACAGTACACTCCGTCATGATCTTGCACGAGAGCGGCCGAGATGGCCCACTTGTTAGCGTAGATGATGACCACCGGAGTCTTATTAACGTCGAAATGTTTCAGGACCGGTGTGGTCGCCATCTTCGCTTTTAACATACCAAAGGCCACCATCGCTCGGGTCATGTGGTCGTCCGGGCCGGCCGCGCCGGGGTCCGGCGGCCGGCCGCTTGTCTGGGCGGAAAAGGGCGCCTTCTCATTGGATGAAATAACTGAAAAGGGCGGCATCTCATTGACTGAAATAACTAAAAAGGGCGCCTTCTCATTGGTTGATATTGACGGCCCGGCTTCCGTCTCCGCTTGCCTATCCTGCTCTCTCAGCTTATGGTAATCCACCTCCCGCAACTCATACAAGACCGCCGCATAGACTGCAAAATCCTCGATGAACCGACTGTAATAATTCAGGCTGCCCAAAAAGGATTGCATAGCCTTTAGGGATCGCGGGAAAGGCAGATTACTCAAGGACTCCAAATCCTTCGGATTAGCCTCCAATCCAGCAATCGAAACCTGATGACCCAAATAGGTCACCTTAGTCTTTCCCCAGAAACTCTTAACCACACTAATCGAAAGATTCCACTTTTCACACGTAATCATCAACTTCTCCACTTTGTCACACAGTAAATCCCAGGTAGTTGCCGTAACGAGAATGTCATCAATGTAAGACCGCCGCCCCAAGACTGAAGGTTTTGGGTCGGGGTCCGGGTCACCTTCGGCGAACACATCCCCGACCAGAGCCGGATCTTGATCCGCCTTGATCTTGAAGTGTCCGTACAGCGCGTTATCTATCAGCCGTTGATAAATCTGCGGGGCATTCTTCAGACCGAACGGCATCCGATTCCACTCGAACAACCCGAAGGGCGTCACGAACGCAGAGATCTCCCGTGCACGATCGGTCATAGAGACCACCCAGAATCCACTGGCCATGTCCAATGAGCAATACCACAAAACGTTATCCAAGTCCTCCAGCAGGTCGTTTATCAGCGGCATCGGATAAATCATCAGCTTAGTCAGCCGGTTCACCAGCCGGTAATCAATACACAACCTTATATCCACCCCATTCTTCTTAATAATAATTACAATGGGCAAAGCCCATGGCGAGGTGGACGGCTGAATTATCTTGGTGGCCAGCAAACCCTTGATAAGCTCTGACAGCTTTCCCGATACTGGGGGCGACTCTTCGGCATCTCTGTGCGACCGGCTTGGCGCCTCCCACATCAATATCACATACCGCCCCATGGGCGGCCGGAGGAAGTGCGTTCCCTGGGCCAATCAGCAGATGTCGTCTTTTCCATATAATATCCTTCAATCTGCCGATCTCTTCCGGGGTGTTCACATCCGGGTCTCCCACTTGTAGATCGTCGATAGTGACCGCTGGGGGGCAGGGGGTCACCTCAGGTAGCACCGCCATCTGATCTTCCATGCCTTCAACATATAGCTCGCCCCCTTCATGAATGCATACTTGGTCGGCTTCGGCTGCTTCGGGCTCTTGATCGGCCGGCTGGGCTGATCCGCCTTCAGCTATTTCCGAATCCTGCTCGGCCGGCTGGGCCGATCCGCCTTCGGCTATTTCCGAATTCTGATCACCCGGCTGGGCCGATCCGCCTTCACCTCGGTCGTCAAACCATCTGTCGACGGAGTTGACCGCATATGCAACTCTGCTTGGTCCTTTCTCCCGACCCTGTCGTTCGTCCGTCTTCCTCTGAGTGGGCAAAACCAGTTCCGCGATCGGGGCGTAGCTTCGGCCAATACATTCAGCAGGATCCGGCGACGGCCGGCCCCGCGTCAATATTTAGAAGGGGTCCGGTACTCGGGTTTATCCACCATCGGAGTCTGGTCCTCTTCTAATTCTTCCTCTTCGCTGACCAGATCGGTGGTTGCCTGAAAAGCCAGGTTTTGCCACTCGATATAGCGTCTTGAGCCAATAGTGACATAGCCCGGCCGGCGGGGCACTTTGTCCTCGGCCAGCCACATTCCAATAATCACATCTTCATGCAAGGTGAGGGGTTTTTCAGAGATGTTGGTCACGCTTATAGAGCTGAGATGACCACCCCCTTTAACAAACGATGGTACCCAGCACTCGCCCCTTGTCAGCCATAACTTACTCCGCTTGTCGTGTGGTCGTACCATTACTTCCACCGCCTTTCCCACTGGCACCGTTACAAACTGACCTAACTTGAGGAACTGGACGTGGGCACCATATAAGGGCCGCCGGCCGGCCAGCTGGATCTGTACCTCATCCGGCAACGTCAATGTTCCATGCGATAAGTCCAGCCGTATGCCGGCCGGGACCATAAAGTCCATGCCCAAAATTGCATCCTGCCCAGCCAGCTTGCCTACCCAGGCGGTAAAATAATATACCAAAGACCCAGCTAACGTAATCTTGACTCTTGTCCTTCCTTGGGTCATGTATGAACTTTCTCCAATGCCGATACATTCCTGCCGCTTCGTCTCGTCTATATCACACCCCACCTTACGAGCAAATGTGGTGTCTACGATGGACACTTCCGCGCCAGAGTCGAACAGCATGGTAGCTTTCTGGTTATTAATTTTCCCATCCGCCTTAGCCTGCTTGGACCATTTATCCGGCGAGTGATACTTCCAATAATATCGCGACTCGCCAGGTGACAGGTTTAATTCCATTCGCACTTCAGACCGGGAATACTCATCCGTCCGTATACAGCTC
>MIQA02020186.1:0-11096 GCA_001887855.2 Sclerospora graminicola
CAGAAGGCCAAAATGTCCCCACTTCCCAATACTTGATACCGTGTTCAAAACACGGGCGACTTGAGGTGAGTATACGAAGTCGCCGCGACTCCCGGTCAGGGGACTTCCGGTGGGTTAACTTAACCTTCCCCCGGCAAACCAATAACAGCAAGAGGGGACCTTGTTAGCCCTCTGCCGTGAACCAATGAAAGCGACTTGTGTCTAGGAAAGCGAAACGTATACTGATTTATCCTATGTCCAATACTCCCTTTGTGTAACCTACCTCAAATAACACGCCTGACCAGTCATGTATCTTACCCACGCAACCCGGCTAACTCCGACTCTGTGTACCGGTACGGCCGGTACACCAACCCCAAATGGTACCAACCCGGTCGGTACACTGAACCCATATGGTACCAGTCCGAATGGTACATTGAACCCGACCGGCTCGGCCGGATAGCCACCCATCCGCGCCCCTCGGCCGCTGACGCTAGCAGTCCCTTGGCAGCCCTTCCTACGATCCCGGTGCATACTTTTTCCACTAGAACAATCCTCTTCTTCCGGGCTCCTTCCACTCCATCCTTACGAACAGTCCGCCATCTTGGCCGTCCGCCATCCGCGCCTCGGCCGTCCAACCTCCATAGTCCTTCCGTCTGCTCAGCTCGCTTATCCGACTATCATCGCCCCTTGTCAGGTCCGCCGACGTGGTTTCCAGCCTGGCGCCACCTGGCCGCTGGTAGACTTCATCGGCGGCGACCATCCGGCGCCTACACCCTTGGCCCTCATTTCCACCAATCAGGATGCGCCCTTTGGAAAGTGCCTTACATTATTTTATAAGTCACTTCACCACAGCCGCCCCTGAGTCGCGACACGGCCGCACAACGGTCGGGACACGATCTCACTCGAACTTACTTGACCCGATACCGCTTATCCATGCCTCGCTTTGGTACGTCATCCCACCACTTTATAACAACTCCATGGACTCCGTCGGTCTCCACACTGGCTAGCCTGCATGTCCACCAATACTGACATTGTCTTGATTAATCACCAGTCTTGCAAATCGACAAGGCCAACGTCTGCCGTCTTGTTCTTGTGGACGACGACTCGCCTGCCAGCGGAGTGGAGGTCGCACAACCGCCGAAATCGTCTCGCACTCCCGATCTGGTGCTGTCATCCGCTGACGCCGAGGCCGCGCTCCGCGTTCACGGCCAAGCCTGCGGCGAACGGGACAGACTGAAAGTCGTCGTTTCTTCCCTTCGGGAGGAGCTTCGATCCTGTCAGGACAACTATGAATCTCTGTTTCGAAGCTTCAAAACTTCTTGGGCAATGTTGGATCGCCTGAACCCCCGGGTCGCCGAACTGAAACTTGGTCGCAAAGCAGCGGAGGATGAGGTGGCCCGCCTCAGGGCCATTGTAGGTCAACTCACGGACGCTCTACAACGATCGGCCGCGCCATCCACCCCGATCTCCGAGACAGCGGGGATGGAAAAGAGGCTGGACATGTTGACCGCCCAGGTGGATGACTTGGAGCAGATCCAGGCCGACTTGGTTCGGCAACTTGCCGCTGCCAACCGCCGGGCTGACGAAGCCGCCGCTCGGGGTCCATCTCCGGAAGTAATCGATCTCCGGAAACAAGTGGCCGATCTCAAGAGCCAAGTCACCATCCTGACAGGAGAGCGTAACCGCCTCCGCATGTTGGAAGACGTCGTTGAACCTCTCCGGTCTGCTAATCAGGAACTGGTCCAACGATCCAAGCTTCAGCGTGAGTGCCTCGTCTCTTCTTACGCGATGGCCCAGTTGCTTACAGTTTTTATTTTCTTGTCACTCCGCAGTTCAACAGTTAGAAGAGCTGAAACAGCAATCTGCCAAAATTCCGGACATGTCTCGGGAGCTTACGCATCTTCGTACCCGGCTCTGCCAGGTGTCCCAAGACCTGGATAAGGTGCGGGACAACCGCGACCACCTGCGCGACTCCCACGCCCAGGCCCTTCGCCAAATCACGGATCTGGAGCGGCAGTTGCAGGAAGCCACTTCTCGGCAACAGGAGTTGCGGTCTGAGCTGTACCGGGCCCGCCAGGAGAATTCCGACGCCCATGCCATACTGGCTCGGGCGGACCGTGTTTGTCATGCCATGCTGGATAAAGAGGATCGGTTTAGGTCCTTATTGTGTGGACTTCAAAACCAGCTCGAGGCAACTCAGAGCCAAGCCGCTCCCCTTTTTCGAGCTCCTCCCGAGGTACGGGAATCCGTCTTGTCTGTCTTGGGAATGGTAAGTCAGTGGAAGACCTCTCCGCCGAACCCAACCCCGTTGCCTGCCGCAGCAGGGTCGGAACCTGAGGAACCTCCCGCCGGCTCCGACTCGCCCCTTGCCAGTCCCAACTCTTCGTCCGCCCCGGCAGGATCGCAGGGGCAAAAACGTCCGGCCGGCTCCAGCCCCTTTTTGGCTGATGCCAGCCCGCCTAAGAAGAGGAAGCAGAGCGAATCCCCTCCCTCGCGCCAATGTCCTCCAGACAAGTCGGACGACGGGGAAGAGCCCGGGTCGGAGAGCGAGGACAGCCTGTTCGCGGAGCGGTCCCCTCTTCCATCCCCTCAATACACTCCCGGTAGAACCGGTCTTACCCCCAGTTCTAACACTGAAGAGGACTCGGAATATGAAGCGGCCGTGGCTCCATCCGGGTCAGCGGCCGCGCCCTCTTCTGAGTCAGCGGCCGTGCCTTCTTCTGAGCCAGCGGCCGTGCCCTCTTCTGAGTCAGCAGCCGCGCCTTCTTCTGAGTCAGCGGCCGCGCCCCCTTCGGAATCCGAAGCGGCCGTGCCCTCTTCTGAATCAGCGGCCGTGCCCTCTTCTGAACCCGCGGCCACGTCCCCTAATTCTTCTTCGGACTCGGGACCATCCTCCCCTTCGGTTATCTATGACGATGACGAAGAAGACGAGGATTACGAGATTCAGCAAGTCAACGTTGAATTACTCCGTTCTCGCTCGGATACCCGTCGCCGCCCCTCCCGCTCCGGTAGGCGGACGACGAGTCCAGTGGGGTCCGATCAGATCATAGATCTGCAGACTCCGCCGCCGGCAGGATTTGGTTCCGGGGAGCATGACCCGTCTGACCCATCCTTGCCTCCCAGCATTGTCGACGCCCCGGCCGCTCCGGTCGCGCGTAACTCGAGTTCCGACAGAGTGGCCGAGGAGAAAGTGGAGGACAACGACGATGACATCTCGGATCAGTGGTTGACCCCTCCCGACCTGAGTGACTCAGAAGAACCTCTCTCCCAGGCTCCGGCCAGACAACGACGCTCAACCTCGGCCGGGTCGCGTACTACACGCCGACCTCAGCGACCGGCCGCCAGGTCTAGAGTCCGGAGGAGTACTCTTACTCTTGCGCCCTCTTTTCCCAAACTTCCGCTTCTATGGTTATCGGAAGGGCGTTTCCCCGGTGGGGCGGATCGGTCTGCCATACTGCCTTGGGCAGTCGAGCAACTGGGCAATACCAGCCTGGCTGATATCTCCAGTTCCCAACTTGCTCAATCTCTGTCCCGTCCGCACCTCTGGTTATTCCCACGATTTTACAAGGCACCGTCAAAGACTTGGGACCCTAACCTGATGAAGTCGGGCGCCATCGACACACTCATGGAGACCGAGCCCTGGAAATTCTTGCACACCAAGATGCCGGATATGGGGCTTCCATCCTATCCATGGTTCACGGAATTCAAAGCGAGACTTCATGATTTCACCGTGACTCACGCTTGGGCCATCTGGGAGTCTACCCACTTCCTGTACATCTCGGCCGAGAACAAACGAGCGGACGAGTCCCTCCGCAGGTACTCCCTTGCCCGCAAGAATCGTCGGGGGCGAGCTTCCGAAGCGTGGGTCCGTCTGTGCGCGTTCATCATGGCGGGTATCCGGGATGGTGAATGTGACTTGGACCTGTTTCTCTTTCCGTTCATGCTCCATCTGCCAAACCGCCGGAGTGGATGTGCAGCGGAAGGAGGGACGTGGTATCCCGGCCTAGATGCGTTGGATCAGACCACCTCTCTTTCTCAATCTTTGGCGGCCATCGACCGGCAAGATCCTTGGCGCAATCAATACCGCGCGCGGCCCTCCGACCACCCTGGGTTTCGCGTGACTCGGCTCCGAGGCAAGTATAATCGTCGACGGGGATGAGTAGTCGGGCTTGCTTTAATTCTTCTATTTCTCTCAGTTTTCCTTTTTTAATATATCCATCCGTTCCTCTTCCGTTCCCACTCCAAACATTCACTGTTGACTACTAACCGTGGTTAGCCTCGCCAGGCCTGCTCGGGGATCCGCCTAGAGGGACCTTTTATTGCTGCAGGGTACTTCCTGGTTCGATCGGGCGTGGACGTCCTGTTCCCAGTCGCGGTCGTTATGTTCCTTTTCCCCGGGACGGCTGGATTCGGGCGAGGGACCCTCGTCGCTAGCGGCCGGTTTGATTATCTCCGACAGTCTGTTCATCTCCGCCAATTCATCTAACAATCCTGGATCCGAGACGGTGAGTCCGGTCTGATCTCGCATGGCTAAGGTGGCCAGATGGTCTGCGCTGTTATTCCAGTCTCGTTTGACGTGCAGCAATTCGTGCTCCGGCCACCTCCGCAAGGCGGACATAACCCGATCATTTAGCAGTCTCAGCCGCGGCGCCTTGCAATCTATCTCTCCAGTGATTTGCCGGATCACTAGGTTGGAATCACCGCATATAATGATCCGCCCCTGTGTCCGGCCAGCCAGCAGATCTAAGGACAGCAGTAATCCCCTATACTCCGCTTCGTTCACCGTGATGCCAGGCGTGAAATCCGAGGCGGCCGCGACCGCCTTCCATTCGGGCAGCTTCCACAAAATGGCACTATAGGCCCCGACCCCTTTCTTTACACTCGCCGACCCATCGAAACTTAAAACCATTAGTTCCTCCGCGGGTCCCACTGTTGGCGGCGGCAATACGATAGTTTGTCGAGGCTGCTTCCGAGGTGCGATCGCTATCAGTGCTTCCTCCACTTCTGCCCTGGGGGTGATGCTGGCAGCCAATGTGCCCAGTATTTCCTCTTCCCCCTTAGTACACTTAATCACTTCGAGGGACCACTGAGACAGCAGAGCCGCCCATCTCCCCAGCCGGCCATCAATCCCATTCGCCGTCAGGAGCCATGATAGGGTCGACCGTCTGGATAGTACTTTGATAGGTCGAGACACCAGCATCGTATAACACACATCTAAGATCCGTAATAGAGCCAGAACTTCTTTATCCACCAATCCGTAATTAACTTCATTAACTTTCAGGGTCCGGCTGGTAAAGGTCACGGGACAGTACACTCCATCATGATCTTGCACGAGAGCGGCCGAGATGGCCCACTTGTTAGCGTAGATGATGACCACCGGAGTCTTATTAACATCGAAATGTTTCAGGACCGGTGTGGTCGCCATCTTCGCTTTTAACATACCAAAAGCCACCATCGATCGGGTCATATGGTCGTCCGGGCCGGCCGCGCCGGGGTCCGGCGGCCGGTCGCTTGTCTGGGCAGACAAGGGCGCTTCCCCATTGGCTGAACTACTCAGAAAGGGCGCTTCCTCATTGGCCGAAATACCTGAAAAGGGCGCTTCCTCATTGGCTGAAATACTTGAGGAGGGCGCTTCCCCATTGGCTGAAATAACCGAAAAGGGCGCTTCCTCATTGGCTGAAATTGCCGGCCCGGCCTGCGTCTCCGCTTGCCTATCCTGCTCTCTCAGCTTATGGTAATCCACCTCCCGCAACTCATACAAGACCGCCGCATAGACTGCAAATCCTCGATGAACCGACTGTAATAATTCAGGCTGCCCAAAAAGGATTGCATAGCCTTTAGGGATCGCGGGAAGGGCAGATTACTCAAGGACTCCAAATCCTTCGGGTTAGCCTCCAATCCGGCAATCGACACTTGATGACCCAGATAGGTTACCTTAGTCTTTCCCCAGAAACTCTTAACCACACTAATCGAAAGATTCTACTTTTCACACGTAATCATCAACTTCTCCACTTTGTCACACAGTAAATCCCAGGTAGTTGCCGTAACGAGAATGTCATCAATGTAAGACCGCCGCCCCAAACTGAAGGTTTTGGGTCGGGGTCCGGGTCACCTTCGGCGAACACATCCCCGACCAGAGCCGGATCTTGATCCGCCTTGATCTTGAAATGTCCGTACAGCGCGTTATCTATCAGCCGTTGATAAATCTGCGGAGCATTCTTCAGACCGAACGGCATCCGGTTCCACTCGAACAACCCGAAAGGCGTCACGAATGCAGAGATCTCCCGTGCACGATCGGTCATAGAGACCACCCAGAATCCACTGGCCATGTCCAGTGAGTAATACCACAAAACTTTATCCAGGTCCTCCAGCAGGTCGTTTATCAGCGGCATCGGATAAATCATCAGCTTAGTCAGCCGGTTCACCAGCCGGTAATCGATGCACAACCTTATGTCCACCCATTCTTCTTGATGATAATTACAATGGGCGAAGCCCATGGCGAGGTGGACGGCTGAATTATCTTGGTGGCCAGCAAACCCTTGATAAGCTCTGACAGCTTTTCCAGATATTGGGGGGCGACTCTTCGGCATCTCTGTGCTACCGGCTTGGCACCTCCCACATCGATATCACAAACCGCCCCATGGGCGGCCGGAGGAAGTGCGTTCCCTGGTCCGATCAACAGATGTCGTCTTTTCCATATAATATCTTTCAACCTGCTGATCTCCTCCGGGGTGTTCACATCCGGGTCTCCCACTTGTAGATCGTCGATAGTGACTGCTGGGGGGCAGGGGGTCACCTCAGGTAGCACCACCATCTGTTCTTCCATGCCTTCAACATATAGTTCGCCCCCTTCATGAATGCAGACTTGATCGGCTTCGGCCGCTTCGGGATCCTGCTCGGCCGGCTGGGCCGATCCGCCTTCGGCTATTTTCGAATTCTGCTCGGCCGGCTGGGCCGATCCGCTTTCACTTCGGTCGTCACAACCGTCATCGGGGCTGACCGTATATACAACTCTGCTTGGTCCTTTCTCCCGACCCTGTCGTTCGTCCGTCTCCCTCCGAGTGGGCAAAACCAGTTCCGCGATCGGGGCGTAGCTTCGGTCCATGCATTCAGCCGGATCCGGCGACGGCCGGTTCCGCGTCAATATTTTAGAAGGGGTCCGGTACTCAGGTTTACCCACCATCGGAGTCTGGTCATCTTCTAATTCTTCCTCTTCGCTGACCAGATCGGTGGTTGCCTGAAAAGCCAGGTTTTGCCACTCGATATAGCGTCTTGAGCCAACAGTGACATAGCCCGGCCGGCGGGGCACTTTATCCTCGGCCAGCCACATTCCCACAATCACATCTTCATGCAAGGTGAGGGGTTTTTCAGAGATGTTGGTCACGCTTATGAAGTTGAGATGACCACTCCCTTTAACCACAGATGGTACCCAGCACTCGCCCCTTGTCAGCCATAACTTACTCCGTCGGTCGTGCGGTCGTAAAATTACTTCCACCGCCTTTCCCACTGGCACCGTTACAAACTGACCTAGCTTGAGGAACTGGACGTAGGCGCCATATAAGGGCCGCCGGCCGGCCAGCTGAATCTGTACCTCGTCCGGCAACGTCAATGTTCCATGCGATAAGTCCAGCCGTATACCGGCCGGACCATAAAATCCATGCCCAAAATTGCATCCTGCCCGGCCAACTTGCCTACCCAGGCGGTAAAGTAATATACCAACGACCCAGCTAACGTAATCTTGACATTTGTCCTTCCTTGGGTCATGTACGAACTCTCTCCGATGCCTATACATTCCTGCCGCTTCGTCTCGTCTATCTCACACCCCACCTTACGAGCAAAGGTGGTGTCTACGATAGACACTTCTGCGCCAGAATCGAACAACATGGTAGCTTTTTGGTTATTGATTTTTCCATCCGCCTTGGCCTGCTTGAACCATTTATCCGGCGAGTGATACTTCCAATAACCTCGCGACTCGCCAGGTAACAGGTTCAATTCCATACGCACTTCAGACCGGGAATACTCATTCGTCCGTATACTGCTCACCAGGAAGGGGTCAGCCGTGCCGGCCGGAGACCGGATGACGTAATCGTCAAACTTACATGTATTGTCGGTTATCCTTTGCTTTGCTTCTTGATTATCCTCTTTACCGACATATGCATAGATACTAACACTAGCCCGCTCGGCTCGAACCAGATTCCAACCTGGCGGGTGATCTAGTTTAACATCTTTTCCACTCCGGGCGGCAACATTCCAGAATGCTTGGTCGGGACGTACCACTTCTTCAACAGGTTGTAAAATTCTTCAATTGAGCACAGTCCCGCCTCATGCACCTCCCCGCAAGCCTTACACGTAAACAGGCAGTGTTCCGCCGGGTGCCCCTTCCTCTCGCACTTCTTGCACGTCAGCCGCTTCCAACAGCTCCGGTCGTCATGCTTGATGGACCCACAGTGGGTGCACTTGCGCCTGGGGTAATCCTGGTCAGTTCGAGCCGGAAAACCCTTCGGCTGACCGGACCCGGCTGGCAGCCTGGACGGCTGACTGGCTTCTGCCGAGAAAAGGTACCAATACTGTTCCTCCTCAGACTCGCCCCCAGATCGCTGATACTCCTCTTCCGAGCTGGTCGCGTCTGACTCTCGGGCGACCATGCGGACGGCTCGGGCCGTCCTGGTAGATGGCGACCGGCCTCCTTGATCTGCGTTAAATCGGGACTTGAAACGGCCGGTTCCAACTGCTGCCTTGGGGCCTTGCTTCTTCGCCCTTAGGTACGTGCGCAACGTCACTTCCAGCTCCGTCGTATTCTTCACCCTCATTAACGCCAGCTGGTTTGCCAGCTCCCGATCGTCCAACGTGCTGATGAAAAGTTCCACGTGTTCGCGGGCAGCTTCCGACCGGCTGGTATCTTCTTTAACGGGAATATCCGCTCTCATGCCAGCGACATTCAAACGATGGAGATACTCCAGGGGGGTCTCATCCGGTCGCTTCTTGGTGTGGAAATATTGTCGCGCCGCTGACATTCCAGCTCCGCAGTATTGCTCCTCGAACGCACCGGCCAATCCCCTCCAATTTCCTCGGGTTTCCCGGCTGAGCTGTTGGATCCAGTGCTTCGCTGGTCCCTTCATCAAATCCCCGAAGATCAGGCATTTCTCATAGTCCGACGTCCGGTCTCTGAGAAATGCCGACTTCGTCTTGCTCAACCATCCTCGGGCCTGGCCCTCGTCCGCGTCGCGTCCGGTGAAGTCTTTCAGCTCGGACGTGGCCGACATTCGCACCCTCGTGATCGCTCCCGAATCCGCGTCAAACGCTTGGGCCGAGGCCATATGAGCTCGGCGGGACATCCCCAGATCCAGGTCATCCGGGTCGTAATGGTACTTGGCTGACCTGACGGATTCCATATCCACGTCGCTGAGAGACAGCTTCCTGTTCGTTGGCCGACGTCCGGTCCGGCGACCTGTCTGACGGCTCGGCGGGGCGGCATGGGGTTCACTTTGCTTGGACTGCACCGACTCCATATCTTCATCACTCGGCTCCCTCGCATAGTACTGGACTGGTTCGGGGACCTGTGTCCCACGACGAGCGGGCTGGTCCGGTGACTTCGGACTGCCGCGGCTGGCGCTCAGCCGACGTTGCTCTTCCAAGTATCGCTCCATCATCGCCGAGAACATGTTTTGCAGGTGATCCGGCACCTGAGGAGCGACTTGAGGGGCGACTTGAGGGGCGGCTTGAGGGGCGACTTGAGGGGCAGCCGGGCTGCCAGATTGGCGCTCCTTCTTAATTCGCCCGTCCGCGTCTTCGTCTTCCTCCTTTGGTTCTGGATCCGCCGCCGCTGTCCGCCAGGCCTGTACGCTGTACTGGCCGGCGTTCTTCCGCTCGGGCGTACCCGGATCCTCACGTCCTCCAAGTCTCATAGCTGTCGCCACACGCGCTGCTCCCCTTGGGCCAAGCGTCATGCGGGTGATACCCACCGATGAATCAGATGAGTCCGCTTCCGAAGGGGCAGACTCGTACTGCGAAGAGCCTGAGTGTATACCGGCTGGTTTGCTTGTCGCCGGCGGCGTTGACGGCGCCACTCCAGTCGTAGCTGTCATCTTTTTCGACGGCGGCGAGCAACCCACTAGCGGTACCAAGTGGTCGTGCAGGGCGCTGGACGCCTCCTTCAACTTGTCCATCTTCAGATCAAACAACTCGTTCGGATCAACCACGCCGGTGTTGATGCCGGCTTGTTTGAGTTGGTCGAATAGTCCTCTAATGAGGGACACGTGGCCGTCTGAGAGAGTTGGGGGAGAGACGGGACCTTTCAAACCGCCTATGATCTTCGGCCGTGTTATTTTTAGTACCTTATCCGTCCGCAAGAATTGCCCCAACTCGTGAAGATGGAAAGCACGCTCCAAGTCGATGTCCGTCGATAGGCCGTCCTGCTTCTCTTCTTCCTCTTCGAATCGCGGTTTGCCTTTGTAGGTCGGATAATCCAATTCCTGCCAATCCGGTTTCTTTAGGGGTAGGGGGGCCAGATCGCGACTTGGTCCCGATCCGACCGGCTTCCCACTCCGGTCGTATCCGACTTCCGCTTTTTCTTCCTTTATCTTTTCTTTTATATCCAAAATATGCATTCGTTCGTTAGGATCATGGTCGGAACCATGATCCTTCCTCGGACTATGGCAACTTGCACCATAGTCCGATCCGGCTCCATCCGTGTAGCGGCCGGCACTGTAAGTAGTACCGTAATCCGCCCCCGGCGGAGCCTCTAGGGGAGTAACTTCTTCTTTTATGTCAACCTCGAACTCCCCCAATCCGAGGCGACCATCGCATCCTTCCATCTTCAGCAGCATTGGGGGCGATATGCCTCCCCCCAATGCACCCGACACAACATCGTCAACAAATTTGACAGGTTTAGGTCTTTCGCCCGCTAGGGACTCGCGGTGATATCAAGGGTCACCAAGAGATCCGGGCACGCGCACCATTGTGGTGTAGTCGCTCTCAGAAAATCTTCCTGAGACGCGAACACCCACGGGGGTCCCAGACGACTGACTACCGGAGGGGTACTCCGTCCATCCGAGTCATGATCCGATCCGGCTTGAGGCCGGCTGGATCGGTCGCTTCCATCCGCTTGGTCGCGACTG
>MIQA02020187.1:0-18459 GCA_001887855.2 Sclerospora graminicola
GGAGTAACTTCTTTTTTTATGTCAACCTCGAACTCCCCCAATCCGAGGCGACCATCGCATCTTTCCATCTTCAGCAGCATTGGGGGCGATATGCCTTCCCCCAATGCACCCGACACAACATCGTCAACAAATTTGACAGGTTTAGGTCTTTCGCCCGCTAGGGACTCGCGGTGATATCCAGGGTCAACAAGAGATCCGGGCACGCGCACCATTGTGGTGTAGTCGCTCTCAGAAAATCTTCCTGAGACGCGAACACCCACGGGGGTCCCAGACGACTGACTACCGGAGGGGGTACTCCGTCCATCCGAGTCATGATCCGACCCGGCTTGAGGCCGGCTGGATCGGTCGCTTCCATCCGCTTGATCGCGACTGCTCGAATGTTGCATGTTAAAAGCTCACCTTGTGTACCCGTCAGTACTGGGTGGTTAGCTCTCTTGATGGACCCTAGGGCGAAAGTGTAAATCCGTCCAATAGGGAGATGAAGTGTAGGACTAGGGGGGTAGCTCCTGGGTGGGAATCGTCACCGGGGAGCTCGACGGGCAATATACTTGAAGTTTGTATACTGCCGGCCGGACCGAGAATAATCAATCGGCCAGCTAAACCAAAAGACACTTGAAGTTTGTATAGTGCCGGCTGGACCGAGGATGATCAATCGGCCAGCTAAACCAATAACAATGAAGGGCGAATCCAAATGTTTATATGAGGCAGATACAACTCCACACTCTTCCACAGAGGGCCAAAATGTCACCACTTCCCAATACTTAATACCGTGTTCAAAACACGGGCGACTTGAGGCGAGTATACGAAGTCGCCGCGACTCCCGGTCAGGGGACTTCCGGTGGGTTAACTTAACCTTCCCCGGGCAAACCAATACAGCAAGAGGGGACCTTGTTAGCCCTCTGCCGTAAACCAATAAAAGCGACTTGTGTCTAAGAAAGCGAAACGTATACTGATTTATCCTATGTCCAATACTCCCTTTGTGTAACCTACCTCAAATAACACGGCTGACCAGTCATATACCTGACCCGGCTAACTCCGACTTTGTGTACCGGTCCGGCCGGTACACCAACCCCAAATGGTACCAACCCGGCCGGTACACCGAACCCATATGGTACCAGTCCGAATGGTACATGGTACCCGGCCGGCTCGGCCGGATAGCCACCCATCCGCGCCTCCCGGCCGCTGACGCTAGCAATCCCTTGGCAGCCTCTCCTACGATCCAGGTGCCTACTCCTTCCACTAGAACAATCCTCTTCTTTCAGGCTCCCTTCATTCCAACCTTACGAACAGTCCGCCATCTTGGCCGTCAAACCTCCATAGTCCTTCCGTCTGCTCAGCCCGCTTATCCGACTATCCTCGCCCCTTGTCAGGTCCGCCGACTTGATTTCCAGCCTGGCGCCGCTTGGCCGCTTGTAGACTTCCTCGGCGGTGTCTATCCGGCGCCCACACCCTTGGCCCGTATTTCCGCCAATCAGAATGCGCCCTTTGAAAAGTACGTTGTATTATTTCATAAGTCGCTTCACCACACTATTCCAGCTACGAGGAAGCCGATATTCACAGTTGTAACAGGGCTACTGTTACGCGGCTTACACTGTAAGTTTGCACTGAGGAAGCGTGCAAATTGTGTAGGACCAAATGTAATTTGGTCCTCCTTAGTTTACCTTAGATAAACTTAGATAGAAAACTAATTAGTGTATTAATTAAACTATCACTTAAGTATATATATATATTATATATATATATACCTAAGGCGACGTGAGTGCTAGAAGGTAAGTTTAAGAGTGAATATATTTATGAATGGTTAAGAGCTAACTAGTATAATTAGACCTAGACTAATCATAGTAACATGTAGTGTAAAACTGATCTAATGATATTTTTATCATTAGATTACTTGTTAGATTCGATAATATCAGAATCTGTTCTCAAAGTGGATTATGACAACTTATAATCCAATATTCACATTTCAGGTATTACGTCTGAAATTGAACTGTGATATTTCTACTCAAATATCACTTATGTAATGGCACCCCATTACATCACCCCCCACTCAAGCTGGTTGGCCAATAATATAATGTAATATTGGCCAATCGAGTGGTGGCACTTGTTGGTCATAACGATATTCTGTTATAACTCATTTTTGACCATAAGAAAACAAATGGTCAGCAAACGCAGCGGCGCTCTTACGGGCACTGCCGATACTCTGGAAACAGACATCACCTCTGCATCACGTGCGGAGGTGTCGTCGAATGCCGACGCTCCGAATGTAGCGTCGAATCGCAAGACAAATCCGAAAGACCGCTTGTCTCTCGTAGTAGACGCTGCGGAAGCAGTGTCTAAAAGAGGGCGGGAAGATGTCGCGGATGCAACATCTTCCGTGTATCCACCTGCCGCGAGGCGGGTGTCCAAGAAGAAGTTCAATGACCTCTTCGGAGAGTCATCTGACTCCGAGAATGAGGGCGAGGGCGATACCATCCCTGCAAACTATTCTAGCGAGGTTAAGCCCGCTAAAACTGCTTCGCCGTTAAGTGATGGCGAAGTAGAGTCTGACGCCGTCGATTACGACAGCGACAACTCCATGAAGCGGTGGTATGAGGAGCGTAGAGCTCCTCCTGGTCCTCGTCATTCGCCAGGTCGTAGCGAAGACGACTTTGAGGTGACAGGTGGTGCTCCACCTGCCAAGAAACATCGTGCGGGAGCGGCTTACGCTGCTTCCGATTCACTGTGTCGTGTGGAACGTCATGTTCCGTACGAAGTGGGGTTTTGGACCCCAGCATGGACGCTTGCCCTCGGAAGTGGTGGGCACGTCAAACGCGATTGTCAATATCCATTGTTTGACATCAATGCGCTTGATGATTGCGAGGACCTTCGCAATCGTCATTTTGATCGTAGTACTGACGATAGACGTCGGTACTTCATCGACCTTTTCTTCCAGGCTCGTTATTACACGAACCGGAAGGGGTCGCGAAAGAATAAGGACGACAAAGACGCCCTTACTCAGAGTTGGAATGCCTTTGTTGACAATTACAACAAAGGTCCCGACGATTATGTGAAGAAGATTCACGTAAACCGCGAGCGCTTCTTAAAGCACTCACGCACAGGTAAAATGGAGTTTATCCATTTCGCTTGCATCAGTGAGGGATTCTCTTGCGGGGTTCCTTCGAACATGAAGTGTCCGTGTTGTCCCGCGGGAGCTCCTCGTCTAACCGAAAAGGAGCTAAGAGGGTACCGAGGTTTCTCAGTACCCGCTAATGTTAAGAGTCTTATCGATGCTCTTAAAGCATCGGTAGCTAGTACCGAAGCTTTGCAGCCACCAACACCTAGTGTTGGCGTGCCGCCCACATCAACACCTAGTGTTGACGCTTCTTTTGAGTTCGAGGAGAAGTATCCTTCTCAAACTCACGCAGGAGGTCAGGGGCATCCGCCCTCAGCACCTCAATCGGTTCCCAAGAGTCAAACTCTTGGGAATATCCCAACCAACGCACCAAGTACTCGGTACGCTGCCCCTTCTTATAGGGAACCGAGCGCTTCGAAAGTAAGCGCTCGAGAATGTAGCGCTTGTTCCCCTGACTGTCAATCAGGGGCGGCGGGGGCTGATAATTCCCTCGGCGTTGTTGTTGCGGAGCATGGTTATCAGCTCCGCAAGCTTGAGAAGCACTGTAACGCTTTGAGGGAGGACATGTGCCACTCGATGAAAACTTATCGTTGTCCTCGGGACGAGATCCGCGACATTCTGGACGCGCATCTCGTGATGCAGAAGAAGAATGATCTTCTGATGATCGAGATTGATCGACTAAAGTCGGAGATGGAAACTCTCCAGGCTTTCCACCATCGGTTGGAGACCGATTACAAGTCTCTTTTGGGAGACTTTAAGAAGCACGGCATTCGCCGTGGCGATGCGTCTCGTCCGAAGACGTAGACGATCGGTACGGCTTTAGCCTCCCAACGTAAAACGTTGGTTGGAGGCGCATGGCCGCGGAAATGTCTAAAGTGTAGGCATTCCCCTTAACACCTTGGACCTTAAAGGGCCCAATGAACTTAGGGAGCAACTTCCGTGTAGGGAAGTTGCTAATTGCATGTGTAGGCAGATTAGTTGTAGATAACATAACTAATTCACCTTTTTGAAAGGAATTTGTGTTTTTCCTTCCGTTTTTATCTGCATTCTGCTTCTGCTTGTCAAAAGCGGAAGCAAGCGCGTCTTTTACATAGCGTATTACAGCTTGGCGCTGTAATACGAATTCATCTACTGCTTTATTGGCAGTAGATGGGTTGTTTTCATTGTCTGCAGCCATTGCTGCCGACACATATTCCGCATAAGCGGTTTCGGTTTCCGAAACTGCTTGAGTTTCTTCGCAAGTTGCAACTGCAGCTTGTGCATCGACTCGCTTAGAATTTGAGCGGGTCCCTCCCCCACTTAAATTTGGCGTACCGCCAAGTAAAGCCGGGGTTCGTGGATGCCGTAAGGCATTCACGTAGAACGGTGTATGCTTAGTAGAAGCATGCACCGAGTTGTTTATTGCAAACTCAGTGAGTGGCAAATAATCGCTCCACTGCTCGAAGGCATGCGCGTAAGAACGCAGCATGTCGCCGAGAACGCGGTTAACACGCTCAGTCTGCCCATCCGTTTCCGGATGGTCCGCGGTTGACATCTTCAACTGCGTGCCCAATAACAAAACGTTTCTTGCCAGAAACGCCCTGTAAATCTTGGATCACGATCCGAGTTCCGGCATTCCGTGTAAACGGAATACCGTGTCAACGAATATCCGCGCCGTTTGCGCGGCGGTGACATTCGATGACACTGCAGCAAGATGAACCATCTTACTGAAGCGGTCTACAAAGACCACAATGCCTGTTTTCCGACTGTGATCAGCCGGAAGACCAAAGATAAAATCCATGGAAATGTACTTCCAACACTCTGTCGGAACCGGCAGAGATTGGAGGGGAGCCTGCGCGGATTGTAAAGGCTTGACGCGTTGGCATATCTTGCAAGCGCGGACGTACTTGCGTACCCATTTATACTGGTTACGCCAGTAGAAATCGCGTGCGAGAGAAGCATACGTCTTCTCTCGACCTTGATGCCCCGAAATCGGTGCATCATGGTACACAAACTAAATTTGATGTTTGAGGTCATCGTCGTTTGGAACGACAATGCGGCTAACATCATCTTGGTCTGTGCTATAAGGCAACAGACCATCGTGCAATTGATAACGATGCACGCATGCGCGAAGGAACTCTGGAAGTTCCTTGCGCTTCCGATCAGATTGATCACTTAGGTAATCAATCAGTAGGCGAGTTTCCTCGTCTGTTTCGTACGCTTGACGTACTTGTCGCACAAGTGGCGACGACAGAGCAGTGCAACGTATTGCGTTTGCACTGGTTGCCTCGATTACGGACGGTTTCGTCTCGTAATCGGGGCGTCGTGATAGCACATCCGCTACCACGTTCAGCTTTCCCGGTTTATACTCAACCGTGAAGTTGTATTCCGCAAAGAATGACAGCCAACGTGCCATTCTTTGGGAGATGTGTGGTGAATTCACGGCCGTGCGCAACGACGCATGGTCCGTGTAAACCACAAAGGGTCTATCTCCTAAGAGATAGATCCGAAACTTCGCCAGTGCATACTTCATGGCAAGGAGTTCCTTGTCATGCACCGGATAGTTGCGCTCGGCTGGGCGCAGCTGACGCGATTGATAATAAATCACGTGATCACGATCATCGTGATCACGCTGCATCAGGGCGCAGCCGATGGCGAAATCGCTCGCGTCGCAAACGACGTGGAACGGTCGCTCGTTATCGGCGATTGCCAAGACGGGAGCCTCAGTCAAGCTACGCTTGACTGCATCAAACGCATCTTGGCACTGGGTATTCCAGCGCCATTCGACATCTTTCTTTAATAATTGGGAAAGAGGTCGGATCAGACCGGCATAATTGCACGAATATTTGTGCAAATAGGTCGCCAGTCCGAGGAACCTTCGAAGTTCCTTAACGTTATTTGGCGGAGGCCATTCAACGATCACCCTGATCTTTTCCGGATCGGGGCGCACTCCATTCTTGCCTACAAAGCAGCCAAGAACGGGTATCTCAGGTGCACCAAAGGTGCACTTCTTTAAATTTGCATAGAGCTTGTGCTTACGCATAAGCTCTAACACCTGACGTAGATGTTCTTTATGAATGTCTACATCAGTTTTGCCATGTTCAGCCTTGCTATGGATGAACACATCGTCAAAGTAGCTCGGTGCGAATTCTCGCACCGGGCGCAATAGATGTGTGACGCATCTGTTGAAGGTGGCAGGGGCATTTCGAAGCCCCTGTGGCATCACAAGCCACTCCCAAAGCATACCGCTTGGGGTGCTTACAGCCGTGAGAGGGATATCCTTCTCACGCATAAGGATTTGGTAGAAACCATCCCTCAGGTCGAGAGCACTGAAAACGGTGCTCCCGCTCATGCCATCGATGATGACATCCTTTCTCGGTATCGGCGTCTGCGCCGGTACTGTGGCTGCGTTCAGCTTATTGAAAGCATGAACGATTCTCCACCCACCAGTGGATTTCTTAACGCAGAAGGTGGGGCTGGAGTGCGGTGAGGTAGACTCCCGCACATGCCCCGCCTTGCGACGAGTTTCAAAGAACTCGTCGATGGCTTTAACTTGGTCACGCGGCAATGGCCATTGCCGCGTGACACAGTACTTCGTGCCAGGCACGAGATCAATTTCGTGCCTAGTTCCCTTATCCTTAGGGAGCTCACAAGGTACTTCTTCTGGGAATACGTCAGCGTATTCCCAAAGTACTTCGTAGTACGGAGAAGTCGCCTTAAGCGACTCCCAGCTCTGCGCTTCAAAGCGCTGAACTTTGGTTTGATCGCTGGGAACGAGTTCGTTCTCAGCGTTCTTGCCATTGGGAACGAGTTCGTTCCCGATGTTTTCCAATTGCAAAGTGGATATTTGCTCGCGAATATCCACAACCTCATCAGATGCGACAATGACGCAGATCTGTTCGATCTGATCATTTCGCAAGTTCTTTACGAACTTCTTCCAGCTCAAGGCTGGAAGGGCCATCACCTTTGAACTGAGGTTCGGAGGGTTGTCAAGTGTGAGAGACTGGGTAGCTAATCCGGTCTCTGTCTGCGTCAGGACGTTGATCGTCTCGACGGACACAGCTGCGAGATCAGACGCACTTGTCCGATCTGTGGCACGGTGATCATCACTCGTGCACAAGGCCTTCTCTTCATGGTGACCACTGTCTACCATGGTGTTCATGCACTCTCGACTGCTCTCAGTCGTGAGTTCTTTATTTTCGACACGGAAGTCATTTGCTTCCGTGACGGTTTCATTCTTTTCACGGTGGGTGTTTCCCACCGCGTGTGCATTCTCCATACCACGACCGTCATCGGTCGTAGTAGTTACTTCAACACGGGAGTGCTTTGCGCCCGTGCTGCACACATTACTGACACGCAACGACTCGTTCGTCGCGCGTTCGCGTCCCTCTGGACTCTGATCAGCGGGTGTCGGGATGCTTTGGCCTATAGCATCGCTTAGAGTCTTTGGGGGAACCCGGTAAAGACTCTGTTTAATGGGACCGTCATTCAGTCCCTTCATGAAGGCGGTGACCTGCATGGCAGGGGGCACCGGTTCATATACAATATTTGACAATAAATATTGTATCTTCTGAGCGTACGCATGTAGGCTCAGCTTGCCCTGCCTGAGTTCCATGAACTCTTCACGGCAGCTAAGCTCCATTTCTGGAGCTTCAAAGTTGTTTTAGCTCAGCTTTTTAAGCCTGATACGTCAGGAACGCAGTTCCGTCAGTGGATCTGCGGCTCATCGCCCATGCCCTGGCGCGACCGCCTAGCCATGTGGTGGCGAAATAAGCTTGTGAGCGCGGGTCCACAATCTTCTGCGCAGAGAGAGCATCCTCCACCTCTGCGAACCACCTACGAAGAGGTTCGCCCCCTTCGCCAGTAAAGGGCGGAATCCGCGCCTTTACTACTTCAACGCTCGCACTAGGTGCGGGCGCTGTTGTTGCCGCCGCCGTTTGGGAGCGCAATATTGCATTGCGCACCTGGGGGTCGATATACATTTTCTTGAAACGGGAAACCGTTTCTAAAGCATCCTCCGAGGTTTTGCCACGGAGGATCGTGATGATTTCGGGCCCTATGACCCGAATCATCTCGGTTACTGTCGTAATAGCACTCGGTGACCAGTTAGAAAAGTTTTCCATAACTAAGTCTTGCGCGAGCTGACGCTGACGCTCACGTTCACTGGCTGTTGTCATGACAGCTAGCGGCTCTTAAACCTTCGTCCCGCTAGTTAACTAACGGAGCGCGTCAACAGTGGTCTTTTAGACGAACCACGAAGTGCTACCAGGTGTAACAGGGCTACTGTTACGCGGCTTACACTATAAGATTGCAGTAAGGAAGCGTGCAATTTGTGTAGGACCAAATGTAAATTTGGTCCTCCTTAGTTTACCTTAGATAAACTTCGATAGAAAAGTAATTAATGTATTAATTAACTATCGATTAAGTATATATATATTATTATATATACACTTAAGAACGTGAGTGCTAGAAGGTAAGTTTAAGAAGTGAAATATATTTATGAATGGTTAAGAGCTAACTAGTATAATTAGACCTAGACTATCATAGTACATGTACTATAAACTGATTAAATGCTATTTTTATCATTAAATGACTTGTTGATTCGATAATATCAGAATCTGTTCTCAAAGTGGATTATGACAACTTATAATCCAATATTCACATTTCAGTTATTAAGTCTGAAATTGAACTGTGTTATTTCTACTCAAATATCACTTATGTAATGGCACCCCATTACAACCTGAGTGAGTGTAACCACCCCCGATTAACGGGTACACAAGGTGAGATGAAGTTGAACATAGATCCTATCGCACATGACGACCACTCAGACGACCGGGAGGATCAGATCAGTCACCATAATGGTGATTCATCTGATTCTGATGACGATCTGGATCAACGGAGTACCCCCTCCGATAGTTGGTCGTCCGGGCCAGTGGGTATCCGAATTCTACCCAAGACTTCGGTCATGGATTTGGAAATCGGCTCCACCACAAATGCGGCAATCCATTCCTCGAGATTTTTAATTTCGTTGCTCTGGCCATTGACATTGTTGAAGAGCGAGAAATTCACGTCTTCTTTCTGAGTAAAGAACGTGCTAAGTTGATCAAGATCCTCAATTCCAGTGCCATTTTGATTTTCGCAATGGCGTCTTCAAAAGATTGCACACACGCCCCAGAAACTTGGGTTTGAATTTTCTCTTTAGCGAAGCCCACGACCATTTTTGAATCCTTCGCTTCATTTTCTCTTCTTCGTCCACTGACATGTCCCCATTATATGATCCTACGGGTACACCGCGGACTTTTTATTT
The DNA here is from genome assembly GCA_001887855.2 of Sclerospora graminicola. Lineage (NCBI taxonomy): Eukaryota > Oomycota > Peronosporomycetes > Peronosporales > Peronosporaceae > Sclerospora > Sclerospora graminicola. The sequence goes on from MIQA02020187.1 coordinate 9,399, forward strand.
TACCTGAGGGGCCACCTCGCGCGTCACTACCGTCAAGATAGTTGCTCCCTCCAATTTGGCTAATCGATTCGGACAAATGATAACCCGAACGCCTCCTTATCACCCTAAAAGAATCGAACTTGAAATCGCACGCTGAAATTAAGTTCTTTCAAAACTTCCATCGCCTTTCCTGCTCTTTCCTTGTCAATTAGCACCATGGACGAATCCATCGATTGCCCCGTGTTTTCGCTGCATTCAATGGAAGTGTTCAAGTCCAGTGTGAAGTTGCCGCGACGCTTGCTAGTCTGTCCTTAAGTGAAGAAAATAAGGTTGCTATCACGTTTTGACAGCTCTAAGTCGACATGAAACTTATTAAGGGTTACCTGGAATGCGTAACCATCCGCGTACCCCCGATTTAGCTTTCCGGGTAACCCTCAATAAGATCCTTTTCACACCCTCGTAAACAGCGGATTTGGGACAAAATAGACTACGATTTATACAACATAAGGTGGTCAACATCATAGAATATAGCGTTTGTAAAGTGAAATATGGCGGCAGCAGTGATAAATGCTGAGTTTGGGGACGAATGCAATCTCTACACGGTACTGGGAGTGGAACGTACGGCTAGCAACAAGGAAATCACTCGAGCGTATCGAAAGCTTGCTTTAAAATATGTGCGCTATCAACTTTCGCTCGTAGAAAGATAACCTGCTAGCTGAAGATTTGTGATTTTCGTGCCCCATTGTAGCACCCAGACAAGCAGCAAGGCGATGAAGCTTCGCGTGCGAAGGCGACGGCCAAGTTCCAGGCCATAAGTGCCATCCACTCGATTTTAAATGACGAAAAGGCACGTGCAGCATATGACGAGTCGGGTATGATCCAGTCGGACGACCTTGACGAGACTTCCCCATCATTCCAGATGTGGACTCAGTACTTTGCGCGTCTCTTCCCCAAGATCTCCGAAGAGGACATTAACAAATTTGAGGGTGAGTATCGTTACTCTGATGAAGAGAGACGCGACCTTCTGGCCGCCTACACGAAGCACCAAGGTGAAATGCAACATGTCATGGATACGATTATGCTGTCCACGGACGATGACGAAGAGCGCTTTGCTCAGGTAATCCAGGAGACCATCAAAGAAAAAAAGGTGGGTGTGATGTTAGCCGATTCAATGTTGCTAGTTGGATTTTGAACATGTTTTGGATGATGAGAGCAGGTCAAAGCTTTTCCGAAGTGGCGCGAGTACATGAAAAAACTGGCCAAAAAACAAAAGAGAGGAGACAATTCCACTGAGCGAAAGCGCAAGCAAGCGAAGCGTGAGAAGGAAGCGCGTGAAGCTGAGGAGCTTTTTAATAAGATTCGAGGCAACCAGCAAAAGCGTGGAGAGGAATCAGGCATCCTAGCGCTTAGTACGGAAAGGTAACGAAGGCCGTGATTGCTATCTGACATTATTTGAACTTACTTCGAGTCTGGCTGTTAAGCAGAAAACGCGGGTTTGAATCATTGATTGGTGGTCTGGAGGCTAAATACGCTGAAAAAGGCAAAAAGTCAAATCGTAAGGCTGCTACGCGAGAACAAGGCGAACCCAGTGAAAAGGAGTTTCATGCCGCCCAGCAGCGGCTTAAACGTAATAGAAAAAAATGATCTACAGAAAACTAATTTATTGATGATAGCTTTATTCATATAAATTGTACACGCGATTGCACGATCATCCTGTGAATTCGGAGAAACTCGTGGCAGTGGGAGTATCCGGATCGGCAGTCTCACTCACTTCAACAGCAATGGGAAGTGGCTCTCCATTTTCCATCAAAACGCTGTTTGGGGCGCATGATCCGCCGTAACCAGCATACAGGAGTAATGCATCTTCTTCTCGAGAAACCACGTGCTCGTCATAGTCACGAGCCTGATAGTCCACGTGAACAAATGCGCGCTCAACTTCTTCTAAATTTTCGACCTTGAACTGCATTTGAAGTGCAATGTCATGCGCCAGCTTTACAGACATATCTCCTGGTACAACCACTTCCAGCTCAACGAGATACTTTGATATGCGCGTACAATGTCGAGCTCCATGGATGGATGGTGGCGATTGCACAAAGTCTTTACCTCCTCAATAAACTCTTCACTAGCACACACGCCTACTAGCTGCATAACCTGTTCCCATCCCATTTTCTCCCAAGCCACCATGATGTAAGCAAAAATGACGGTAGCACCAATCGGATCGACGTACCAGGCCTCCGGCTTAACAGCAGCGACGACGTATGCCGCAACCGCAAACGAGTTGCTGAGCATATCGTTAAAATTATCCTGGTTAATAGCTTCAACTGCGGCTGAGACCGTAGACTTGAGAATCCAGTTTGAGTACAACATAAGTCCAATCTTTAGGATAATTGCAGTAACAGCAACCGTGATAGCGGCGGTCGAAAGATGGGGAGCTTCTGGCTCCCCCGACGAAAATCCATCGATAAGCTTCTTAGCCGCTTCGTGAATGAAGAAGATTGATGCTAGTATCATTACACTGGCCGCCACGATGATAGCCACAGGTTCAAATCGCGATGTTCCAGCAGGATACTTAGCGTAGTCTTGCTTCTTACCCGAGCGGGTTCCAGCGTACCAAAGAAGGCCCTGGACAAAAAGATCGACCATGTTCTCAACAAGAGCAGAGATTAAAGCGAGAGAGTGACTGGCAATGGCGACTGTCGTCATGACCATAACAATGACGATATTGGTACAGAGCGAAGCCTTCAGCGCCACAGCCACGTGGTTCAACGGCTCCTCTCCGCGAAGCACACGCTGGAAGACGGCGAGCCGCGCACATAGCGCGCTTTTCCGTGAGTTGGTAGTCATTGAAATATGTCGGGCAGGTAGACGTATTTACCCGAATAGAGCTCCCTACCCGAATACGGTGGGTCCACAATAGAAATAGAAGCCCCCAGAATAGTGACCCCTATTGTGGCGTCCAGGTAGTCACAAACAATGTTCTCGAAGGGCCCTGCGCCTCACTCCTTTACATCTCCGCCATTCGAATTGCCACTCCCCATTCAGCTATGCCCAGACAACGCAACCCCGTCGACATTGCGAGGAAGAAGGAGGCGATCGAGTGGATCAGGACCGAGAGGGCCAAGGCGTGCAGAGTCAAGCAACCCGTCAATTCCGCAAGAAGGGTTGGGATTACGATGCTTCCACCTATCGAAAATGGTGGAAGCAGCGTGATCAACTCGCGGATGCCCCCAGTCATCGCAAGCGTCTCGGCCGCAAGCCTCTCCTCGCGGCTTTCGAGGAGATCCTTTTTGATCTCGTCATTGAGCGGCGCATCAACAAGGAGAAAGTGACACGCGAGTGGATCGCTGACACTGCGATGGCGCTTTTGGAGCGCGAGAAAGATGCTGACTCCGTGGACGTGTTCTTGGCGTCCGAGAACTGGGTGACGGGATCCATGGCGCGCTTCAACTTGACCCTCCGCAAGCGCACGAACCTGACAACGCTGTTGGACGAGGTTCTCGTCGACCGTGCCGTGGGGTTCCTGGAGTTTGTTGAGCTCCACAAGCCCAACATGGACCCCCATCGCACCGTCCTGATGGACGAAACTGCTCTCTACTTCGAGGATCAACGTGGCTCGACTGTGGACAAACAAGGCGCCCGTCATGTCGTGATCCGGTCGACAGGATTTGCCTCCATGCGAGTCACGTTGATCCTCGTTGTCACACTCAGTGGACGCAAGCTCACACCGGTCATCATTGAGAAAGGCAAGGCCAGCTTGGAATTCCTGCGCGTCGGTGGCTGCTTCGTTATCCGTCAGCCCAAGGCTTGGGTGGACCAAGATCTTCTGCTCCGCTGGTTGGAGTGGGCGTGTAATGGGGTGCCATTACATAAGTGATATTTGAGTAGAAATATCACAGTTCAATTTCAGACTTAATACCTGAAATGTGAATATTGGATTATAAGTTGTCATAATCCACTTTGAGAACAGATTCTGATATTATCGAATCTAACAAGTAATCTAATGATAAAAATATCATTAGATCGGTTTTATACTACATGTTACTATGATTAGTCTAGGTCTAATTATACTAGTTAGCTCTTAACCATTCATAAATATATTCACTCTTAAACTTACCTTCTAGTACTCAAGTAGCCTTAGGTATATATATTAATATATATACTTAAGTGATAGATTAATTAATACACTAATTAGTTCCTATCTAAGTTTATCTAAGGTAAACTAAGGAAGACCAAATTTACATTTGGTCCTACACAAATTGCACGCTTCCTCACTGCAATCTTACAGTGTAAGCCGCGTAACAGTAGCCCTGTTACACCTGGTAGCACTTTGGGGTCCGTCTAAACGACCACTGTTGACGCGTTCCGTTAGTTAATTAGCGGGACGAAGGTTTAAGAGCCGCTGGCTGTCATGACAACAGCCAGTGAACGTGAGCGTGAGCGTCAGCTCGCACAAGACTTAGTTATGGAAAACTCCCCTAACTGGTCACCGAGTGCTATAATGACAGTGACTGAGATGATTCGGACCATAGGGCCCGAAATCATCACTCTCCTCCGTGGCAAAACCTCGGAGGATGCTCTAGAAACGGTTTCTCGTTTCAAGAAAATGTATGTCGACCCCCAGGTGCGCAATGCGATATTGCGCTCCCAAACGGCGGCGGCAACAACAGCGCCCGCATCTAGTGCGAGCGTTGAAGTAGTAAAGGCACGGATCCCGCCCTTTACTGGCGAAGGGGGCGAACCTCTTCGTAGGTGGTTCGCAGAGGTAGAGGATGCTATCACTGCGCAGAAGATTGTGGACCCGCGTTCACAAGCTTATTTTGCCACCACATGCCTAGGCGGTCGCGCCAGGGCATGGGCGATGAGCCGCAGATCCACTGATGGAACTGCGTTCCTGACGTATCAGGATTTAAAAGCTGAGCTAAAGCACAACTTTGAAGCTCCGGAAATGGAGCTTAGCTGCCGTGAAGAGTTCATGGAACTCAGGCAGGGCAAGCTGAGCCTACATGCGTACGCTCAGAAAATACAATATTTGTTGTCAAATATTGTATACGAGCCGGTGCCCCCTGCCATGCAGGTCACCGCCTTCATGAAGGGACTGAATGACGGTCCCATCAAACAGAGTCTCTATCGGGTTCCCCCAAAGACTCTGAGGGATGCTATAGACCAAAGCATCCGGGAGGAATTCAGCATGCGCCAATCAGCAGCGCATGCTGGGGTTAGTCGAAAAGCGCAAGCGCCTTTCGACTTTAACATGCCGCCTTGCAGCATGCTTATACTAACCAAAACTTTCAATCGAGACGAAGTTCACACTTCGTCCCGAGACACCCACACCCGCGTCAGAACGCGGCCGGAGGAGGTCCAGAACCTATGGACGTATCGGTTGCAGTTGCCTCGACTCCGAGGCAACCGAAGAACAAGAAGTTCCTTCGCTGCAATCGATGCGCGAAGATGGGCCATTACGCCCATGAATGTATGGCGCCGCGTCCGGCACCACGCAGTCAGCGGACTGGACAGTCTGCTGGCAAGCGACATCAACAGGGGCAGCCCTCTGTTGATGCAAAAAACGTCAACAACCAGTAGGGGCGGGGCGCCCTACTGGACGGGTTATCTCACATGCCGACATCGGGCATGTGAGGATAATAGCCCCAGACGGGGCTATGTCCTGTCAACGTGTACAGGGTGAAGAGAAACCTCTCATCACCCTGGAAGTTAAGCCGCATGGAAACGATGTCCCCATGCGTGCTCTGTTTGACACAGGAGCGTCAAAAAATTTCGTTAGAACTGAGGTTCTAACGTCGTTGAACTTCGTGGAGATTGAATCTCCACGAAGCATGTTGTCAGTCCGGTTAGCAACAGGTGCAACCGTGACTATACCAAAGCGTGTAATTCGCACACGCTTCGAGTTAGACGAACTGTCGTTCGAGGACGAATACATCGTCCTCGATCTTGACGACAAGTTCGATGTGATCTTGGGCATCCCTTGGATGTCCAAGCATCAACCAACAATCGACTGGGTTAACCTGTCGATCGACTGCGGCGGTCTCACAGGATCTGATCACCCTGTGAGTAATCCGGCTGTATCTAATGATACAACCGCAGCGTCAGACAGCCTGGTGGGTAGCGATGGCACCACCAGACCCGATCGGACTAGTTCAGCGGATAGTACACCCGCTGATCTGAGTCCAGAGGGCAGACGCCGATACCGAGAGAGGATGTCATCATCGATGGCATGAGCGGGAGCACCGTTTTCAGTGCTCTCGAATTGAGGGATGGTTTCTACCAAATCCTTATGCGTGAGAAGGATATCCCTCTCACGGCTGTAAGCACCCCAAGCGATATGCTTTGGGAGTGGCTTGTTATGCCGCAAGGGCTTCGAAATGCCCCTGCCACCTTCAACAGATGCGTTACACACCTATTGCGCCCAGTGCGAGAATTGACACCGAGCTATTTTGACGACGTGTTCATCCATAGTAAGGCTGAACATGGCAAGACCGATATAAAGAACATCTACGTCAGGTGTTAGAGCTTATGCGCAAGCACAAGCTCTATGCAAATTTAAAGAAGTGCACCTTTGGAGCACCTGAGATACCCGTTCTTGGCTGCTTTGTAGGCAAGAATGGAGTGCGCCCCGATCCAGAAAAGATCAGGGTGATCGTTGAATGGCCTCCGCCAAACAACGTTAAGGAACTTCGAAAGTTCCTTGGACTGGCGACATATTTGCACAAATATTCGTGTAATTATGCCGGTCTGATCCGACCTCTTTCCCAATTATTAAAGAAAGATGTCGAATGGCACTGGGATACCCAGTGCCAAGATGCATTTGATGCAGTCAAGCGTAGCTTGACTGAAGCTCCCGTCTTGGCAATAGCCGATAACGAGCGACCGTTCCACGTCGTTTGCGACGCGAGCGATTTCGCCATCGGCTGCGCCCTGATGCAGCGCGATCACGATGATCGTGATCGCGTGATTTATTATCAGTCGCGTCATTTGCGCCCAGCCGAGCGCAACTATCCAGTGCATGACAAGGAACTCCTTGCCATGAAATACGCACTGGCAAAGTTTCGGATCTATCTCTTAGGAGATAGACCGTTTGTGGTTTACACGGACCATGCGTCGTTACGCACGGCCGTGAATTCACCACACATCTCTCAAAGAATGGCACGTTGGATGTCATTCTTTGCCGAATACAACTTCACGGTTGAATACAAACCGGGAAAGTTGAACGTGATAGCGGATGCGCTATCACGACGCCCCGATTACGAGACGAAACCGTCCGTAATCGAGGCAACCAGTGCAAACGCAATACGTTGCACTGCTCTGTCGTCGTCACTCGTACGACAGGTACGTCAAGCGTACGAAACAGACGAGGAAACTCGTCTGCTGATTGATTACCTTAGTAATCAATCTGATCGGAAGCGCGAGGAACTTCCAGAGTTCCTTCGCGAATGCGTGCACCGTTATCAATTGCACGATTGTATGTTGCTTTATAGCACAGACCAAGATGATGTTAGCCGCATCGTCGTCCCAAACGACGATGACCTCAAACATCAAATTTTGTTTGAGTACCCTGATGCACCGATTTCGGGGCATCAAGGTCGAGACAAAATGTATGCTTCCCTCGCACGCGATTTCTACTGGCGTAACAAGTATAAATGGGTACGTAAGTACGTCCGCGCTTGCGAGATATGCCAGCGCGTCAAGCCTGCACAATCCGCGCAGACTCCCCTCCAATCTCTGCCGGTTCCGACAGAGGGTTGGAAGTCCATTTCCATGGACTTTATCTTTGGTCTCCCGGCTGATCACAGTCGGAAAACAGGCATAGTGGTCTTTGTAGACCGCTTCAGTAAGACGGATCATCTTGCTGCAGTGTCAGCGAATGTCACCGCTGCGCAAACGGCGCGGATATTCGTTGACACGGTATTCCGCTTACACGGAATGCCGGAAAACATAGTCTCGGACCGTGATCCAAGATTCACAGGACGTTTCTGGCAAGAAATGTTCTCGTTATTGGGCAAGCAGTTGAAGATGTCAACCGCGGACCATCCGGAAACGGATGGCGGACTGAACGCGTTAACCGCGTTCTCGGAGACATGCTGCGTTCATACGCGCATGCCTTCGAGCAGTGGAGCGATTATTTGCCACCCACTGAGTTTGCAATAAATAAATCGGTGCATGCTTCTACTAGGCATACACCATTATGAATGCCTTGCGGCATCCACGAACCCCAGCTTTACTTGGCGGTACGCCAAATCTAAGTAGGGACCCGCTCAAATTTCGAGCGAGTCGATGCACAAGTTGCAGTTGCAACTTGCGAAGAAACTGATGAGTCTTCTACTGTTACCACAGAAGAAACTCAAGCAGCTTCAGAAACTGAAGCTGCTTATGCGGAATATGTGTCGGCAGCAATGGCTGCAGACAATGAAAACAACCCATCTACTGCCAATAAAGCAGTAGATGAATTCGTATTACAGCGCCAAGCTGTAATACGCTATGTAAAAGACGCACTTGCTTCCGCTTTTGACAAGCAGAAGCAGAATGCAGACAAAAACGGAAGGAAAAACACAAATTCCTTTCAAAAAGGTGAATTAGTTATGTTATCTACAACTAATCTGCCTACACATGCAATTAGCAACTTCCCTACACGGAAGTTGCTCCCTAAGTTCATTGGGCCCTTTAAGGTCCAAGGTGTTAAGTGGAATGCCTACACTTTAGACATTCCCGCGGCCATGCGCCTCCATCTAACGTTTTACGTTGGGAGGCTCAAACCATACCGATCGTCTACGTCTTCGGACGAGACGCATCGCCACGGCGAATGCCGTGCTTCTTCAAGTCTCCCAAGAGAGACTTGTAATCGGTCTCCAACCGATTGTGGGAAGTCTGGAGAGTCTCCATCTCCGACTTTAGTCGATCAATCTCGACCAGTAGATGATCATTCTTCTGCTGCATCACGAGATGCGCGTTCAGAATGTCGCGAATCTCGTCCCGATGAGAACGATAAGTTTTCATCGAGTGGCACATGTCCTCGCTCAAGGCGTTACAGTGCCTCTCAAGCTTGCGGAGCTGGTAACCATGCTCCGCAACA
>MIQA02020189.1:0-18047 GCA_001887855.2 Sclerospora graminicola
TCGTCTAGATTTTGTATTCGGTCATTGCATTCATTGGGTTGAAAATACGTTTGCCGTCATATTTCGAAGCCACACGCTAAGCTCTTGCAGTACAGCGCGTTCTTGCATGGCACTTAGATTGGGGTATTCCTTGCTTTGTCGACCTAATATTGATTTATTGTCATGAGTACTCGTCTTTGCATCTTTTACATTTTCCATCGACGCTGCTTCGTCAAAGAAGTGATTGGTATCTTCGACCATATCCTCACTATACTCTTCCTCACAGAACAAATTGGCCGCGGTCGGTGACAGTGGCTCACGCTCTGAGTCATTGAAATCATCGACACGCCGAGGATCCACTTTCATATCCCGTTTGTCGTGCTCGACTGCACTTTTAGCTTCATCAGCACACTCTACAACCATTGCAGTACGTAGTAGCGACCGGCATAAAGTGGTAAGCTCAGGCTCACCGATTCCTTGTGTATTTCTTGCATCGTATACATTGGTCACCGTATCCTCTACACTCGGCAATTGTTCTGTCGGGGCTGAAGCGTCTTGAATTCGCTCCATGAACGGTTGTTGCTTGTGGATGCATCGTCTTCTATACTTTCGCTTTGTAGACGTAGATCTAACGTCGCTTTCGCCTGCTGTGTGAAAGTGATCCATGTAACTCGCTGGTCGTTTCATTGGTGTCGTGGAAGAAACATCATCGAGAGACAAATGCCGTCGCCGATTTGATGCTGACGGAGCAACTGGAGCACTTCGTGATAGCAACTCTAAAGCCGTTGGCTTTTGTGTAGAAGAGTGGGGTGGCGTATGCAATTTTTCTAGTGCATCCGCATGCTTTAAGCTTCCACGAGAGGAAGGCTGTTTCATAAGTTTACGTTGTGTTGGTCGACCTACGCCCACGCAATGATTGGTTTCACCTGGCGAGACTCCTGCAAAGACTAGCATCTTTCTCGCAGAAACAAAAGTCTCCGTGTTGCGGCACTGATGACAAGCACAGCGGGAGGTACACGCGACTTCCGCTTGATGACACTCGCAATAATTCTTCATGCACCCGCTCTTGCGACAATTGCAGCCTCGTAAATGTTGACTCGAGCCACTAGCAACCTTGGGTTGAAAAGCGAGGGGATTTCGTTCTAAAATCGCAGCTACCGCTCCTTCTCGTTCCACAAGTGTCTCGACTCGATTCTTGCACCCTTCACAATTGCATCGATGATCACACATTCGTTGTGCCGCTAAACATTCGCAGTAGAGCTTAAGACAGTTTGATTTTTTGCAGCTGCATCCTTTCGTTCTCTCAGATTGGATCTGTACTACTAGACACCCTTTGCATTGACAGCGAGACGAGCAGACACCAAACAAACGCAGGCACGGACAGTCAGTCGTACAATTGCCATCTACACAAGCACAGACAGGCCTGATAGAATCATTGGCCATTGCCACTGATGTTTTCTCCTCCGTGGGAGACGTCACAAGTGTCATAGTGGAATGCGCCTGACTTGAAGGTTCTGGCGCTGGTTCCAGTCTCGAAGCTCTTAGACCAGGCAACGAAGAGCGAAAGGGCTTCTGGGTGCGTTTCGCAATGACTTGAATGGCCTGAGCGATTTCCTCTTGATTGTGCTCTTGATTTTTGCAGCCTGCGCACTGGCAGCGCTCAGTACAGCGAATGTTGGCTGTGAAACACTCGCAATAGAGCTTCAGACAGCCAGATTTTCGACAATTACAGCCACGTCGTCGCTTGGTAGCAGCTTCCTCGTTTAGCTAAAGACACAAAAGAGAAGCATATAAATTGATAGTCACAACAACTACATGGAGAAAGTGTAAACTTACGACCCCGTTCATGAGTTTAGACGAGATTAAAGACTTGAACTGAATTTCTAATTTGAATTTGAATTTGAACTTGATTTTTGAAGCTTCAAATTGGGCTTGTCGGTACAATGGATAACTCAAGTTTGGAAATTTCAGTGACTAAAACAAGGCCTCCATTAAGTTTAACTAGCTAATAGCGAAACTAATGTACCGAAACATGTTCACTACGACGAGACGTTTAATAGTCCTCGTCGCCTCCGAACATGTCCATACCGCCACCCATGTCAACTTCTTCTTCCTCCTCAACGACTTCCACCTTTTTGGCTTCCGGGGCAGCAGCGCCATCACCAGCAGGAGCAGCCACAGCAAAAGCTGAGGGATCAGCCAGGAAAGCCTTGTAAGGATCAGCTTTCTCGAATGAGAAGCTCTCACATTCCACGGCGATAGCCACAAGGTCCTTGAAGGCGTTGGCAATGGAGTGAGGAATCGAAGCCAGCGTGGGGATGCCCAGCTCAAGTGAAACGGCGGCGACATTACGCAAGCCAGCCACGAACTTGGCGCATAGGTCAGCCTCCGTCAGGTCTAGCACAGCAGGGTCGAAGATCGAACCATTGTCGTACACCTGCTCAATAACAAGACCATACGAGAACGGCTTGATGTTCAACTTCTGCAGCAGCGCAGCTTCAGAATTTCCAACTTTTTCGCCCTTCTTGGTCAAAAGCACCTCCGAAACAATTTCAATCTGACCCTTTTGAATCTTAGTAGCGATCTGGAGAGCCTGGAAGAAGGAGGTTTGACCAGGGTCAGCACCCGTAGGTCCAGGAGGGACAACGACGTCAACAGGAGCGATAGCACCAACACGGGCCGGAGCAGGTACGCGGTTCGACTCGAGAACCTCACGGATCTCTGTCAAGTTCTCGTTGGTGAAAACGAACCCAACATTTCCCTTAAGAAGCGGGATGAAGTTCTCAAGAGGGTGACCTGGGTTTTTCTTCACAAAGTTGTTGAACACCTTGCGCATGAGCGTGTTTTTGCCCATAAGAACCTCAGCGCGGCCACGTAGCACCATACGGATTTGCTGCATCTGGGAAGAACCGACATTGTCCACACCAACCAAGAAGATCTTTGTGAAGTTCTCGAGCAGTGACTCGAGCTTTTGAAAGTATTCAAGCTTACGTTCCTGTGAATAGACCCATGATAATAGAAAAACGCAATCGCTTGAACCGGTGACGGAGACTTGCGCTTTGTTTTGATAATGAGCATCAAGGGAACTTGTCGAGCTCTCGCTTCCACTGGTTGTAAAGCAGCACATTTCATCGTGATAATATCGAACTAGCTCCCCCTCATAACTTTTCGCATCTAACATTTTGTAGCTTATGAATACGACGCTTGGATTGGTTGAGCACTACTGGGTTACAATTCTTAAGTGGTTACACTGTATGTAACTTTACGAACATATTGAATTCAATTTGTTGCAAACACTTGACTGTCGCGGTAACGTAAAGCCTATTTAAGTACGAAATGTTTGCAAGAAAGTGTAGCCACAGCAGCAGTAACGCGTGGGACTGGAGGTGTTATGTTGTGGAAGATGGTTGCCCAAGTGAAGAATATAAGCTATGATGGAGTGAAGCACGCCTTGTATTTTCACTTTTTCACGTGAGATATGGCGGCAAAGTTCGCAGGAATGAAGGTACCATTCCATAGGTATGACCATACGCTCAGAAATATTCATCAAGAGCAGTCGACATCGACGAGATGGGCATGGGAATCTCAAGTTGACAGTAATGGAGAACGGTATGAGCATAATGGCTTCTATTCGTGTGTACTAAAGAACATCACCAGATCAGTTGATTTGTTAAAACTATCTGGTTATCTACGAAAGATTTTGGGTGTGGACTTTCAACCGGACGATCTGGACAAAGGAGGTCCCTACTCAGACTCGTCGACTTTGTGGGAACTTATTGTTGAGTCGTATGATTACCCTTCCGCACTCCGAGGAATCAAACGAACTTACTGGGGACAAACCATGTTAGTAGTGGAGCACCCGGCGATGAGGGGTAGACGACAGTGCCTGAGATGTGGAGAGGCAGGTCACCCAATGAAGAAATGTACAGCGTCCTTAGAAGACCTGCTAAAGTCGCATTGTTTGCAAGTGGATTTGGAAGATTTCAAAAAGTTCACTCCCCCAGCAACTACTTTCCGGAGCATGGAGGAGCTGCGAAATCAAGTGGAGGCCGTTCGACTACGTCAAGGTGAGGAAAACACTCCGGCAGAGGAGAAGGACGAAGATAGCGAAGAGAGGGTTACGGAGGATGACAAACCTTCCAAGAAAACGCCCGTACAAGAAAAAAAGACACATAAAGCGCAGCCAGGAGCAAGCCGGGCTTCCAACGCATCGGCAAACCCCAATCGGACGCGTTTCGATTCATCGAACTGGGTCATAGTGAAACCGAAGAAGAAACGACGAGAAGTAAGCTCGCAACAGACGGGAGAAGGGGCTGGAAAGCAAGCAGGAACTTCGGCTTACACTTCAAGCTTAAAATTGAATTTGGCAAAGACAAGGTCGTTGGAGAATGCACAAGTCCAGGCGGAATTGCCCAGGAAAGAACACTCGACGGTCAAGACGCATAAAGAGGACACAGCAACCCAGCTAAAGGTAAACGACACTCCGATGAGAATTCAATTAGATCGGAAGTGACTCGAAACAAAAAGAAATTGCGGCACAAGAAAAAGGTCGAAATTCTACAGAAGAAGGCCAGCACCCTGTTAATGCTTGAAGGCAAGGTGAAGACTTATTTGACGAATACTCTAGCACAAATGGAAGTGAAATGTGGAACGATTAGGGTAGCCAAGCCCAAAGATGAGACTGGAGTGGGGTCGCCGGATTTGACAACGATTCAAGATGTCATTCACTTGTTAAATTTCCGGTCAATACCAACACCAGCGACTGGGAATTGTCAGATATTCGTCGTTTGTCAAGGTCTCACATGTTCCGATATGATATCGGAAAATGTAAGTTTACTCGAAGACATGACCAAGCAACTTAAACAAGGATGTCTTGTACGGGCGCTTCTGGACTTCGACATAAAGTTTCCTCCAGGGGTGAGGAAGGATACCATGAAGGAATTACAGCAAGGAACTGATTCCACGTCTCCTAAAGAAACAAAACGATTATTCCAGGAATATTTACTTGAGTTTGCGGAAAGCAGCTCACAAATCGATGTAAATATAGCGCCGGACACGTGGGGTAGCAATGATACCCTGTTGACCTTGAGTACGGTGCTTCAGCGTGATATCTAGGTCATCAGCCATCCACCGGGATTCAAGACACCTGGGGTGAACTTTTACACGCCGGAAACAAGAACACTGAGAGGAAAGAGCTATCAAACAAGTGGAGAATATCCCATGAACATTGTAGATTTCGATAACAAAATGCGGATTTATTTACAAGATGGGAAGGCAGACAAACAGGAGAAATTACCGATAATATTACGCTATGGAGGACAACATTATTCGGCAATATTACTTGGACATCGGGAACGTGAAACAGACGACGTAACTATGGGTGGAAGCAGTGAGGATGAAGATTATGACGATGATAAGGTTTCAGAAAATTACAATCAAGCCTCAGATGAAGCAGAGCACAGTAATTCTATGGAGTTTGCAACAAGGAGTGAAGATTCGTTATCGAATTATGGAAATCAGTCGCCTTGGGACCCGGACGAATGGGAAGGCAATTTTAAGGACTTGATTGGTCGTTTAGAAGGGCCTACTACCCATCATGGTTTGAAATGCGAAATAACAGACATAATTATGACGAAAGATCCGCGCATGTGCGAGTTGTTGCATTTCTTGGCAGACACGGTCAGTAAATTGTCGTTACCTGAGCAAGAAGAGATGATGAAGGTCAACATTTCGGACCCAACCATTCAAAAATACTTTATGCAAAAGTATCAAATTTCGGCACCAATTTTGAATCAATGGTATGGAAAAGTATGGCTGGACAACCAACCGGAATCGGACTGCTTGCTTCTCTCGGATGGTTCCCCGTCAGGATCAGAGTATACGGAGTCTGATATGTTGCCCAGCTCGCAAGATTCAGCGTTGTCCGAACAAGATAGTAACCAAACCCAAAAACGGATCTGTCGACGGGATGGAGAGGAGACAAAAGTGGAGCCAATGGAGGTGGTACGAGTAGCTCGAGAACTGGTTGATGAATTCGAGAAAAGTGCTGGAAACGATGAAAAGGAACGAATGTCACTAGATGAATTCAAAATTGCTTGGCATGAATTATTACCATACTGGGAGGAGCAAACTGGAATTCCGTTTCCTCTAGTCAGTTCAACTAAGACCCTATGGGTGAAAGCAGCCCATCACGAGTCAAACCGTTTGTTACATCTCATTTAAAGATGTCCCGGGCTCCCATTATATTCTAGACAGCGTGCATCCCAGTGTATTAGTGGAGTTACCAAAACACTGGAGGGAACAATGCTGGCTCGACGTTATTGAAGCCGGGAAACGAGAAGGTTTAGCAGACATAACAGGACAGTGGTTTTCGGAGTGGGAACACAGATTTATGGTAATGATTGGATCCGCAGCGTACCGCGATCATTAACAGTACACAGGAATGGACCAGATTACGGAAGTTACAATATGGAGGAAACGAGATATTGAAATTGTTGGCTCCACGACAAGTAATTCAATTAGCAGGGATGTTGATATGTTCTCACGTCTTCGCAGAGCAAATAGCGGCCCTCGTTGGAGCTGACTATCACCCAAACGATACCATTATGTGCCTGTTACAACTGCATTTAAAGGTGGTGAGCCAACGTCAAGACTACGCAGAACGGATCCAATAAATTGAAAAAGGGGCCCCGGAAGCATGGCGAGAATTATTTGAATTTTGTCACGCCCCGACTCTTTTACAAATGACAAACAACAAAGAAAATCCACACCAGGACCATAAGAGTCCAGTCCGATATTAAGGGCACCGATACAGTCGATGTCAGTAATCATACGTATTTCGCATTGAAAAAACTTGAAACATATGTGAAATATCGAATGCTCAAGGATATGGAATATGGAGCCGATTCAAAAGAAAAGTTTGAATCCAAGCAGAAAAACACCTACTCAATTATCAGTCAGAATGTCCGAGGATTTGCACAAAAAGACATAGCAGCCTGGATGTCGGCCTGGAGACGTGGATATCCGACCAACCAGGCTGAGATGATTTTTCTACAAGAGACACATGTCGATTCATCCTCTGACGGTGAAGCAATGGCGAAACATTGGGCATTATTATGGGGAAAGGTCGATCAATACAAATCACTTTCTTATTGGAGCGTTTTTCCAAAAAAAAAAAGGGTGGTGTAGCGATCCTACCCGCTCCGAGTATAGCCCCGCATATCATACCGTGGAAAAATGAACATTGGTCCCAAAGACTAATAGTTCTGAAGTGGAAGGAAAGCAAAATTTTGAATGTATACGGACCATCCGGTGATGTAAAAGGTCGCGAAACGTTTTATAATGCACTGCGACAACTCTTCATACGATGTCCTCGACACTGCTTGCTCGGAGGGGACTTCAACTGTGTCGATTCTCCTGCTCTCGACCGCCTTGGTGGTATAAGATCAACGCGACCGGAGAGTAAGGCTCTCCGCAGAGTGGTCACAGAATGGCAATTGGAAGATGCCCGACATTTAATGATTTCACCGCTGGACGATTCGACTTTGGAACCCCAAGATCACTTTACTTATTGGAGAGGTCAACAGGCCAGCCGCCTCGACAGATTTTATGTATCCGGCAGATGGATTAATTGGGTAGTCTGGGTGGAGATTGAACCTCCACCAGTTTACTCTGACCATAATCAAGTTGGTTTAGTACTAAAGGTTCCAAGTGTTTCCAGAAATCTCCCCCCAGCCCGTAAACTTTCGTATCCTTTCCCCGGTTCACACGTGGAGAGAGTTAAAACGATGATTATGGAACGGTTACAGGACACAAAATGGAACGAAAAAGAAGTCAGAAACTGGGATGGAGTGATGGAATGGTGCAGGGAAGTAGTCTTCCAGGTACGAAGAAAGGTAGCCCGGAAGCGACGGAAACGAGTGCATCAAATGAAACGGACAATAAGTGAGACCGCGTCGCCAAGAAAAAATATTGTATCTGCCATAGCGGAATCACTGCATAAAGAAAGGTCAATACGAAGAGGTGCTCGCCTGCACCGCTCGACCGCAGATGTGCGATGGTTATTCAAGAGAGCCTCTGTATGGGAAAGAGACCAGACAGTGTCTCAAATGCACGCAATATCTGGGCCCCCTTTTGCAGCAGATCTGTCGATTCCAGACCGTTTCGCAACAACATGGTCAGGAATATGGGGCCTAAGTCATAGAGAAGTCGCTAGGCAGGATTTGTGGAAAGAAGTGAGACGATTTATGAAAATACCAGTCACAAGGAAAGTGACTGAATCACAAAATATAGCGTTACTCTCAGAGATCACCACCGACGATGTCGAGTGGGCGATAAAAAGTATTGACAGAAGAAAGGCAGCTGGACAGGATGGAATTGGAAATGATTTCTATAAGGATTTTTCGTCAATTTTAGTGGAGCCACTAACGCAGATATTCAACGACATTCTATTAGGAGGACAACCGCCACCTTCCTTTTTGAAAGCAGTAGTCATACCATTGCGAAAAAAGGGAGACTCCAGTAACGCATTAGACTACCGTCCGATCTCCTTGTTAACAACAGGATATAAACTGTTCGCTAAGATACTGGCACGCCGGTTACAGCGGTTTTTGGGAAATTTGATTGGTGATACTCAACAGGGCTTTGTCTTAGGGCGACGAATGGACAAAGCGGTAATATTAATGAAGGCTTCATTTGAAGCATACAGGGAAAAGCAGAAGGTATCAGCAGCACAGAGCGCTGGAGTGTTATTCCTTGATTTCAGCAAGGCCTACGACACCGTAGACAGAAGTTACCTTTTCGCAGTACTTTCGATGTTTGGTTTTTCAGTAGAATTTGTGGACTTGATGGACCGCTTGCACGCGGGAACAACAGCGGAATTTCTCGTGAACAATCAACTTGCAACCCCGATATCCGTCACTTCGGGCATCAGGCAGGGGTGTCCATTAGCCCCCCCTATTGTTCATCTTGCTGTCGAGCCTCTTGCACTTGCTCTAAACGCAAATCCTACATTGGTTGGCATTCAGCCTCTGAAGAATGACTTAAATGTATACCATAGATTCTCAGCGTTTGTGGATGACTCCACAGTATTTCTTCAGCATGCGGACTAGATACCGGAAGTGTTGAAAGTGGTCAACCGATTTGGGGATCTTTCAGGTTTAAAAATTCAACCAACCAAAAGTCAGTTTGTTTTTTTAAATTCCCAGTATGTACCACAAATGTGGTACGGTTTACCGGTATTACCGGAAGGGGATACCGTTCGATATCTAGGGTATCAATTTGGATGGGGAGAATTACAATCAGTCAATTGGGCGCTGAGAATAAGATGTATCAAACGAAGACTAGCGACAGCAACACAATGTGAAACATCCTTTATGGATCGCGTGCAACTATATAATGTGATCGCTATCCCATCGATACTATTCACAGCAAGGATGTTTGATCCACCGACGGAGATACTACAGGAAGTTGTTAACATTCAGAAGGCCTTTTTGTGGAGTAAGACAACAGCGAGTGAAAAGGGGCGGCACAAAATGTCGCCAGCTCTACTTTTACGCCTCATGCAGCAGGGGGAGTAGGCTTAATTTCGATTCCTGCGGCACTTAGGATGCAGAGATTAAAACTAGCGTGTCAATGGCTCCTTGCAGCGAAGGACCACTATCAGTCAGCCTGGCTGAGCCTGGTAGGAATCGGATCACCAGTCAAAGGATATAAAGAGTGTAACTCATGTGGAGCAGTAGATACTGGAGCAGGGCGTAGTTTGCGGCGAGAAGTGATGGAATGGATGGGCCCCCGTTTTTCAGAGCAGATGAGCATCAAAACCTACACACTAGTAGTGTTACCTCAAGTCGTCGCTAAGATGGAGGAATCGATAGGCAAAACAAAGGGACTAGACTTATGCATGATGAGCAGTTCTTTATCCAGTTGGACATAGAAGCTCATCCTTATCATACAGAGTTGCCGAACCATTTGGCTTCCTTTTGGGGAACATACAGCTGGGCTATGAACCCATGGATCCGGGATGGACGTGCTATGGAATTGACAGTGACGAAATATGATCGGATCCCTCAACTTACGATTCGAGATTTACATATTCAGAGACTAACAGAGATAACGTTTATGTGGCAGGTAATCGGAGTCAACGGGAAGTCTCATACCCGAGCCAAAGTAGGACGGTGGCTATGTGCGGTGATAATAGCGTCACCTAGAGTGCCTGTAGGCCATTATCTGGGAGAAGTGCCGCCCATACAGATTTGCAGTGGACCAGCTATACTAAAGGAATTACGTTGGGAACTAACACCAACCGGGTATATCACAGGTTACAGTGACCATCAGAAGGCGTGTGTCAAGGCGGAACAGCAATCTGATGGAATACTATGGAAGATTGTTAACAGTACCCTGAGTGACAATGACACTGAGTATGACTTGACGGAAAGCAAAATTGCTTTCCATCCGCATCCGGAGATACACTTGATTGGTTGGCCGTCGGATGAATCTACACCAGTGCGTCGTATATGGGCGAAGTTTCGGAAGTCTTTTCGGCGATTATATTTCAACGGGGTAGCCCCACAGTTGAAACCTCTTCTTCAGAAGTGGCAGGTGAAATGTTCCGAGAACGGATGGTGGAAACAACTACAAGACATTGAGCCAAATAAGGTATGGGAGCACACAAATATCCTTACTCATTATCAAGTATGGGTTCAATTTCGAGTGACTACTATGCAGCTCAACACATTTTATGAACGAGAAGATGGGGACTATGGGTGTGCGTTAGATAGGAGATGCAGCAGCCGTAAGACCGGAATCTTTCATATATTATGGGAATGTAGGAGAGCACAGGAATTCTGGAAACGATTGATTTGTCACTGGAGCGGTAGTGATAAATCATTTGTATCACTTCAACAATTCCAAGGCGCAATAGTGACAAGACAAGCGTCGCCGATTGGCGTTCCAGTTAAACAGGCAATGATGACCAAGCATGGTTGGTACAGTGAAGACTATCAAGACGTGTTTGATCGACTTTGGAGTGGCTTATGTGGTATAGCAACTGCTTGGATGTGGCAATTACGCAACCAAGCGATATTCCAAGGTAACGTGAAGAATGCAAGTGACCACCTAGAATTCATATGGAGACAATGTCAAGCTCAATTGGAAGCGGTTGCGGACTATGAATCCAGAATACCAGAAACACGAGAGGACGGGATCCGACTGAAGATCAGTGTAACGTGCTTATTCGACCTAACCCCAGCACCGGATCAAGACGCCCAGAGCTCAAGACGAGACCGAGCAAGTCAGGACTTTCCCACTAGCTGTGCCATGTTAGCTGAGCCTAAGTTACATACTAGACTACATATGTTCATAGTAGCTACTTCATAGTTAGCACTAATTAGACTACCTTTTATTATTATAATTTACTAGGAAAGACCCGTGCCTTCGGCACGTACCTTCCGATGTCTTACACATGCTCGAGCATATGTTATTTAGGAAGAAAAGACATGTTTTCACAGCCAGACTACTTGTACACCTACATGTATGGTTAATAACCCGGATACACACCTTTGGCTCCATAGGCAATGTGGTTCTGCCATTCTCCGTGATGCTGCTGTCCGTTGTCGTTTTCCTCTAGCTGCGCCTACCGCCTTTCAACAGATGGAGAAGTTAGCACACGAAGCAAATGTCTTTGGATGACTCAATACATACACATACCTCCTCTGCTTCTCTTGCATGTCTGCCTGCTGCCCTTGCCCTCCGCAACGCGTTTTCCCGGTCGCGTTGAGCGGTCGAACGGGCAGCCCAGCGTTCCCGCCGAAGGCGGTTCCGGCGCGTTCTTGCATCTTCTGTGCCTTCGTTAGCATTCATAATGCAACGAAACAAATATTTTCGTACGTTTGTTTTTGCTTTCTTTTTGGTTTGGTGGTTTATGGCCGGGCGGCAGCCAGCCGAGCCATCTCTCAAACCCCCAGATATACCCCACACACCCTGCGCACTATACGGGTGGTGATGTTTTATGCAAGGACTACCCACCACTTCGTCGGCGTCGTTTTGCCGATTGGCCAGGTTTGCTTCTTGTTCCGTCCTGACATCGCCGGCAGCCTGCACACGAAAATATAAGTTGGTAAATTGTAGAAGTATCACGAATTTCAAATGTTCGCAATGCGTAGACTGCACCTCTCCGTGCGCTGCTGTCCGTTGTCGTTCTCCTCCAGCTGCGCCTACCGCCTTTCAACAGATGGAGAAGTTAGCACTCGAAGCAAATGTCTTTGGATGACTCAGTACATACACATACCTCCTCTGCTTCTCTTGCATGTCTGCCTGCTGCCCTTGCCCTCCGCAACGCGTTTTCCCGGTCGCGTTGAGCGGACGAACGGGCAGCCCAGCGTTCCCGCCGAAGGCGGTTCCGGCGCGTTCTTGTGCCTTCGTTAGCATTCATAATGCAACGAAACAAATATTTTCGTACGTTTGTTTTTTGCTTTCTTTTTGGTTTGGTGGTTTATGGCCGGGCGGCAGCCAGCCGAGCCATCTCTCAAACCCCCAGATATACCCCACACACCCTGCGCACTATACGGGTGGTGATGTTTTATGCAAGGACGACGGGGGATGTATTTTATTATATATATAGATTTAGGGCGCTGATAGATGGACCACACCCTTTTGATAAATGGACCACACACCCCAGGTCTGGCCAATCAGAAGCAACGGACGCGTAGGGAACATTTTGACTACACTGCCAGTACACTAATTAGAACACAACCTAATTCATTACCTTCTGAAGTATTAACCATCAGGCCATCGAGCATCACTGCCAGTCCATCCAGATAAAAGTCTTAAAAAAAAGACTTTATGTGGAATGCTACATTAAATGGATGTCGCGTTGCTAAAGCTCGAATGCAACAAAAGTATGTCCAGTCTGCCAGACTGAAATAGACATCGCACTTGTTGTATGAAGTTTTGATAGCAGTCACATAACACATCGGTCGTCAAAGATTCGAGAAACTCGCGAAGAAACACTAACTACTGGTATGCATGTTTATGACCATGTTGGGCGCGTCGTTGAGAGAAAATAAAGAAATTGGAAAGATACTTGCATTGGAAAAGGGCGGGTTTCTAACGTTCGCAAGATGCCGTTATGTGCCAGTTGCGTCCCTTTTTGCTGAACGTCAACGTCTTCCCATAAAATAATGTATCGTACATTATTAAAAATAAGAATGGAGGACGAAAAGCAGACGTCCAACGTAAAGCGCGTTCGCTTTGCACGATCAGTTTCGTCAACAACTGCAACATTCCTAGCGATTGGTATCCACAGAATTGAATTGTTTTTATTAGTGTCATGTATCTCTAACCCCGTTCTGCCTTTAACAGAAACAAACGCCGATCAAGTTGAAGCGAACGATCTCAGATGGTTTTCCCCTAAGTTCACATATCATGCATTTGGCACTGATGAAGTGATCGATGGCTACAGTGAGCTAAAAATATCTGTGATTTTCAATAGATATGATTTTCGGGCATTTCTAAACGTTGAATACAACGAGAAAGAGAATACGTGAGCGCTGTTAACCAACTTCAGTATCGGTTGCTGAACTTACGGTGTCGTATGGTGCAGCGCAGATGATGTCGTCGCAAAGTTGATATCGTCACTACCACAGGCTTCGTCCAAGACAAAGACGAGTTTGTGATTGCGCTACTAAAATTGAAAGTAATTTATTTTATTCAATTATTTAAAGGGCACTGATTGGTCAGATCTGGGGGGTGGTCCATTTATCAAAAGGGTATCAGCGCCCTTTATTTATAATAATAATAATAATTAGCACTAATTAGACTACCTTTTATTATTATACTATTTTTGGCTACCGGTATTTCAAACCGTTGGTGTCGTAAGGGTAAATGTCAGAACCAGGACCTAAATCAGTGTAAACTTTCAGATCCAGGACCACTTGCAAAAGCAGGACCAGGACCCCTTCTAATTTAGGCGGTTGTTCATAAGTTGTCCAGATGTACTTTAGGGCATCCATAACCACCAAATCCGAAAAAGCGGCAGAAACCTATTCCGAGCGAGCAAGCTTGGAGCTATGTTTGATAAGAAAGGAAATGTCTCGGTGTCTATCGACTGGATCGCTCTATATCAACGGACATTATTCAATTGGGTCAACGATACGACGTATCGTTGAACCAATTGAATAACGAGCGATCACTCTTAGCCTAAATGCCGCGTTCTCTTCATCTGTCAAAAGTCTTGACTCAAGACTCTTTAAACATGGAGATGAAATCTCATCAAAATGCATGACAAAGGATACATTCACTCAAGCCATCCCTGGAAATTGTTCATGATAAATACCGAAGGGATGTCCACCATGCCATTTTTCCTGATAAAAAAGACGATGGAAGCACGGAGGAACAAGATCTAAAGCTTTAAGGGCACATGGGACCGATAATGGACGCAGCCGCATTGACAATTAAACAGCTGACCAAACTAGCAGGTAGCATAAGAATGAACGTATGAATCCACTACATTCATGTCAGTATCCATTCCTTTCAGGAAAAGTTTCCGATACAATGGCAAACGTACATGTTCCTGTTGATGAATCTGTTCAAGTCTGGGCAGCGGGAACCCCCAAATCGTCTTGGACGCTCCAGCAACTACAAACACAAGAAACAGTATGAGCCATATACTCGTCATGGCATGAAACAAGATGGTTTAGCGATGAGGTTAATGTATTATTGAAATAACATAACTAACTACATGGATTTTTAACGTACACATGGGTCAGGAGACGACATTACGGGCTGTACATACAAAAACAACGATACTGTGTCATTATAAATGATGAGTTTCCGATTTAAGCGGCTGCTACCTTTCAACCACAAGTGCAATGGTCGCAGAAGATGACACTGCTAAGTTATTAGCGATGCTATGCCCTTAAGTACATCTGGACCACTTATGTACATCCGCCTAAATTAGAAGGGGTCTTTTGCAAGTGGTCCTGGATCTGAAAGTTTACACTGATTTAGGTCCTGGTTCTGACATTTACCCGTGTCGTAATAAAATAATGCTACGTCGAAGGAGTTTAGGACAACATATCATATGTGTTGGCATCCATTCTGGCTCTCTTCACATGATGTCACGAGAAGGTGCAGGACGTTATTGAATAAACGATTCTCCAAACAAGAAGTAAAAAATGTAGATTTTCGAGTGGCAATACAACAGTACGAAGATTAAAGCAATGGCATCAAAGCCGAAAAACTTAACTCGTAAAAGGGAAACGTTAATAGCGGCTGGGGAAAACCATGAATAATTTACTGCACTGGCTTTAGGTGTTGCGCCAGCTTCGTGGACCACCACGGGGTAGATCATCTTCCGTGTGGAACATCGAAGAATGAAAACGTCTGCTTTGACGGGATTGTGCTTATACTGTACGAAGTACCTGTCTCGGAACATTATTCTTTTTTGTTTTGATCAGACAAAAATCCACCAGCTGGTAGATACAGAGCGACGTAGACACATTGCATTCTTGCCTCGTACATGAGCATAGACTACTGTATATGTGCTCTATTGTTAAACACTTTTCCACTCGAACGCAGTAGGCTTCACCCTACAACATAGAATATTGAGAAGAGGGGAGAATAGTTTGTTGAAGCTCTACTGGTAGTAAATCTGTAAGGCTCTCTTCTTTTTCGAAAGGCTCTCTTCGATCGAAGAAGTTTCATCGCACTTTTTTATGCGCTGCATCTGCAAATACAGTATCACTTTTCCATTATTACCATCTGCAGACCCGAGCGTGTACTTGTACAAAGCCAGCTGCCAGCACCGTATGACTTGTGCAGCCTATTTTTAGGGTATTTCATCTTTCACCACTCAAGTGTAACATGCGTTTCCATAGCCTGATTGTTCTGGATTCTATCATCCTAAGTGCAAGCTTTGACGCCTGTGCTTCTGATTTCATCAAGGCCTGGGATGATGGTGGTACTCCTAGTTCAAGACTCCTAAGAGTGAGCCACGAGGCCGTCAATAATGACGAAGAGAGGGCGGGCCCCCTTAATATCGAACCCGAAAGCGCCATATCCGATTTAGAGCAGTTAGCTGGTGCGCTCAATATCTTCAAGGTCAAGGGTCCGGAAAACGCCGGGACGGAGCTTTTCAAACCCCAGCAAAATTCACAATGGATCCAACACCTTAAAAAATTAAAGGATGTGGAGCTTGTGGATAAAACTAAATACGAGAAAGAGCTACAGCGCTTAGTACGTCTCACAAACCCACAGCAAGTGTTGGCGGAAATAAAGTGCAACTCTGTAAAGGAGCTGTTGGAAAGCCCGGATCTGAGCTTCTGGTCGAAGTTTGTGGATGCTTACAAGGCCAAGAATCCCGAGATATACCAGGATAAGCTGCAGTGGATCGTCAACCGATTTGGGTCGAAAGGTCTGGCGAGACCTCTTCTTGAGGCTAAAGCAAACAAAGAGGTGGCATCGATCGTCGAAGAATTAGAGCCCCAGCTGCTATTACGTTGGCAAATCGATGACTTTTCGATTTACGATGTGTATGTGGAACTCGAGCTGGACAAAATAAGCGATGACTTCTCCAGAAGTCCGCTGCTCGACATGTGGGTATCGCACATGGACTATTGCGTCAAAAATCGTCGTGAGAATCTTCAAGACCTTATCGTTAAATTAGAGGCCCATTTCAAGCCGCGACCTTTCCTTCAAATTCTTGACGTGGCCAAAAAGTTCCCCAGCTTGAGAGAAATCGCGACGGACATCACCATCTGTAAGCACGCAGGCACCCCCAAGAATGCATTCATTCAGATGGGACTTGCCCCGGAGAAGCCTGATCTGCGAAGCCCGCATCTTGAAAGCCATGAAGCGGGCGTCAAACTGGCAGGATTTGATCCTACGAAAGAGAATCTTCTGGAGAATCCGCATTTCAAAAACTGGCTGTTGTACGCGGGCATCTATAAGAAGACGTTTACACAATTTGAGTGGTTCAAGGTGTTTGGTCAGTTTTATAGTGCAAAACAGATCGCTCAGATGATTGTTCAGGACGCCAAATACCCAGACACATCTGTGATGGCTGCCAATCTGTGGGACAAGCTCACTGTTTATCTACTTCAGAAATTCAGGAGTCCGGACTTAGTTTTTGAATACTTTGAACCTTTGAAGGAAGGAGAGATGGGGCTTATCACTACAAAGGTCAAGAGGTGGCTAGACTATCGATTCAAGTTTAATAGTCGTTTTCCGGATCCCCATAAAGCAAGGGTGGGGATGGACAAGCTGGACGAGTTAATCGAGACGTTGAAATTAGACGCCAAAAATGCGAAGGTGGTCAGCAAGTTTGAAGCGCTATCCAAAGAGACAAAGGATAGAGAAATCAAAGCAGTCTTCGCAAGAGCTTCCGCTACAGAGGAAGTCGAGCCCCTTGTTTTGAACTTTGAAGCGCCTGCTTGATAAGTTGGAACCGTACAAGAAGATTCATTCGTCTCGTTTGTTCTGTCTCCTTATACTTGTACTTTCACCTCGACAAGGACAGCACTGCAAGCCACACGCTGACCATTTAAATTGACAAACATGTGACGAACATCCCACCACCAACATCCATTTTGCCATCCTGGTTATCGCGCGCAGCATGTAGCAGAGTAAAAAGATAGTACATTTCGGCTTCAATACCAGGTACTGTTCTGCTCGGTATTAATGGATATTTGTCAGGGCAGCGCTTTTTGGGGGCAAAATAAGTTGGTGCCAGTTATTATTAGGGAAACATTATTCTGACCCCCTCGAATTGATACGTTGACCCCTTTTACAAAAAAGGACGCAGTCTTTCTAAGATTTCTAAAATAATGTTAAGCTACCGGTACTACTGGTAGGTAATTGCCGTGCATGCACCCCCTGTACCATACAATAGGTACAACGTACCATAAAGAATAAATTATTCAAGGCTTGGGTCTCCTTCAACTCGATTCCGCTAATATCTATGGGTTTGAAGACGCTCTTGCTGAATTAGAAAGAGATAATAAGAATGAATGATGCAGGTCAAGAAAACATAGCTGATACTTAACCATTGAACACTTTTTCAGCTTGTTTTT
>MIQA02020190.1:0-10768 GCA_001887855.2 Sclerospora graminicola
TCCATTTCAATGGACTTCATCTTCGGTCTTCCACCCGACAATAGTCGGAAGACTGGAATCGTGGTCTTTGTAGACCGATTCAGCAAGGTGGTTCATCTTGCTGCAGTGTCAGCGAATGTCACTGCCGCGCAAACAGCGCGGATATTCGTTGACACGGTATTCCGTTTACACGGAATGGCGGAAAACATAGTCGCGGATCGAGATCCGAGAGTTACAGGACGTTTCTGGCAAGAAACGTTCTCTCTGTTGGGAACGCAGTTGAAAATGTCAACTGCGGACCATCCGGAAACGGGCGGGCAAACTGAACGCGTTAACCGGCGTTCTCGGAGACATGCTGCGTTCATACGCGCATGCCTTCGAACGGTGGAGTGACTTTTTGCCACTCCCTGAGTTTGCGATAAACAACTCGGTGCATGCTTCCACGAAGCATACACCGTTCTACGTGAATGCCTTAAGGCATCCACGAACTCCAGCTTTACTTGGCGGTACGCCAAATCTAAGTGGGGGAGAGACCCGCTCAAATTTTGAGCGATCGATGCACAGTTACAACCACAACTTGCGCGAGAATCGACGAGTCTTCTACTATAGCCACAGTAGAAACACAGGCAGCTTCATTTAACACTAAAGCTGCATACGAAGAATATGGGTCTGCAGCAATGGCTGCAGACAACGAAGACAGTCTCCCTACTGCTAATAAAGCAGTAGGTGATTTCGTATTACAGCGTCAAGCTGTTATACACTACGTGAAGGATGCACTTGCTTCTGCCTTAGACAAG
The DNA here is from genome assembly GCA_001887855.2 of Sclerospora graminicola. Taxonomy (NCBI): domain Eukaryota; phylum Oomycota; class Peronosporomycetes; order Peronosporales; family Peronosporaceae; genus Sclerospora; species Sclerospora graminicola. The sequence continues at coordinate 777 of MIQA02020190.1, forward strand.
CAGAATCAAAATGCAGACAGAAACGGAAGGAAGAATACAAACTCCTTTCGAAAAGGCGAATTAGGTTTATTACTTACGACTAATTTGCCTACACATGCAATTAGCAACTTCCCTACACGGAAGTTGCTTCCTAAGTTTATTGGACCATTTAAGGTCCAAGAGGTGAGGGGGAATGCCTATAAGTTGGACATTACCGCGGCAAAGCGCCTTCACCCAACGTTCTACGTTGGGAGGATCTAACCGTACCTTTCGTCTCCGTCTTACGAAGAGACCCATCCCCACGGCGAATGCTGTGCTTCTTCAATTCTCCCAAAAGATACTTGTATTCGGTTTCCAACCGATCGTGAGCAGCGCGGAGAATGTTTGTCTCCGCCTGGTTCTGCTCGAGCTCCGCCTTTTGGCGATCAAGCTCGACCATCAGCAGATTATTCTTCTGCTGAAGGGCAACGTGAGCGCCCAGAATATCGCGAATCTCATCGCGAAGGGAACGATATGTCTTTACAGAATGAGGCATATCACCGTTTAGGCAGGAAAGACCCTTCTAGAGACTGCGGAGCTGTCAACCATGCTCCGCAACAGCGACGGCGAGGAAACTATCAACCCCCGCCGCACCTGATTGATAACCAGGGGAATAAGCGTTACATCCTCGAGCGCTCGATTGCGAAGCGCTCGGTTCCTTGTAAGAAGGGGCAGCGTACCGAGTACTTGGTACGCTGCTGGGATATTCCCAAGAGTTTGACTCTGGGAGCCGATCGAGGTTCTGAGGGATGACGCCCCTGACCTCCTGAAGGAGTTTGAGAAGAATACCTCTTAAAATTCCTTCAGGAGGAAACAAAACTCGTAGCTCGAGGAAGCATCAACCATAGGTGTTGATGCATTAAGGACATCAATGAGGCCCTTAATGTCGGAGGGTACAGAGAAACCACTGTATCCCTGCAAATCCTCCTCAGTCAGACGAGGGGCGCCCCTTGGACAACAAGGGCAGCGGATATGAGGCGGGACATCACATTTATCCCTTCTCTGATGCAGGTGTAATGGATGTACTCCATTATACCTGTACGCGAGTGCTTTAGAAAGCGCTCGCGCATTACGTGAATTCGTTTCACGTAATCATCAGGACCTTTGTTGTAATTATCAACAAATGCATTCCAACTTTGACTTAGGGCGTCTTTGTCGTCCCTGTTCTTCCGCGACCCCTTCCGGTTCGTGTAATAACGAACCTAGAAGAATAGGTCGATAAAGTACAGACGTCTTTCATCTGTACTTCGATCGAATCGCGTTCCGTTTTGTCTTCGCAGTCATCCAAGGCGTTGATGTCAAACAACGTATAATGGCAGGCGGAGCGCCGCCTGCTCTATCATCTCGCGTCGGGTCAACATTACCGCGACCCGGCGAACGACTCGGACCAGGGGAACAAACGATTTGAAGCCTTTTCCATCGCTTGTAAGAGTCGTCGCTGTCATATTCGACAGCGATCGACTCCGCTCCAGCATCGCTCTTAGGCGATGAATTTCCAGCGAGTTCAGACTCGCCACACGTCTTGTGGAGGACAGTGACTTTCTCGTCCTCCTCTTCGGAGTCGGAACTGTCTCCACACATCGAAGATGTCTTCTTCGCCACCCGACATTCGACAGGTGTCAATGTGCGGGATGTTGTCTCAGCAACACCCTCACGCTACCGTTTGGATGCTGCCGTAGCAGCATCGGCGACCAGAGACGACGAGTCTGTTGGTCTGTCTTCGCTTGACGCCACCTTAGTGGCGTCAATTGCTTGAGTTCGGCATGATGCTGAGGCGGAGTCTTCGTTCGTGGAGTTACCAGCGCTCTTAAGAGCGCCGCCGCGTGTCTCGGCCGAAGTGTTCTTGGTCGTAATGTTTGTTTTGTAAACACTTAAATGTTTGACCAACAAGTGCCACCATTGATTGACCAATATCAAAACGTATTATTGGCCAACCACCTTAGGTGGGGGGGGGTGATGTAATGGGCACCATTACATAAGTGATATTTAAGTTGAAATATTACAGTCATTTTCTGTAATGGGGTGCCATTACATATGTGATATTTGAGGAGAAATATCACAGTTCAATTTCAGACTTAAACCTGAAATGTGAATATTGGATTATAAGTTGTTATAATCCACTTTGAGAACAGATTCTGATATTGTCGAATCTAACAAGTAATCTAATGATAGAAATATCATTCAGATCAGTTTATACTACATGTTACTATGATTAGTCTAGGTCTAATTATACTAGTTAGCTCTTAACCATTCATAAATATATTCACTCTTAAACTTACCTTCTAGTACTCAAGCACCCTTAGGTATATATATTAATATATATACTTAAGTGATGTTAATTAATACACTAATTAGTTCCTATCTAAGTTTATCTAAGGTAAACTAAGGAAGACCAAATTACATTTGGTCCTACACAAATTGCACGCTTCCTCACTGCAATCTTACAGTGTAAGCCGCGTAACAGTAGCCCTGTTACACCTGATAGCACTTAGTGGTCCGTCTAAACGACCACTGTTGACGCGTTCCGTTAGTTAACTAGCGGAACGAAGGTTTAAGAGCCGCTGGCTGTCATGACAACAGCCAGTGAACGTGAGCGTGAGCGTCAGCTCGCGCAAGACTTAGTTATGGAAAACTTCCCTAACTGGTCACCGAGTGCTATAACCACAGTAACCGAGATGATTCGGACCATAGGGCCCGAAATCATCACTCTCCTCCGTGGTAAAACCTCGGAGGATGCTTTAGAAACGGTTTCCCGTTTCAAGAAAATGTATATCGACCCCCAGGTGCGCAATGCAATATTGCGCTCCCAAACGGCGGCGCAACAACAGCGCCCGCACCTAGTGCGAGCGTTGAAGTAGTAAAGGCGCGGACTCCGCCCTTTACTGGCGAAGGGGGCGAACCCCTTCGTAGGTGGTTCGCAGAGGTGGAGGATGCTCTCTCTGCGCAAAAAATTGTGGACCCGCGTTCACAAGCTTATTTCGCCACCACATGCCTAGGCGGTCGCGCCAGGACATGGGCGATGAGCCGCAGATCCACTGACGGAACTGCGTTCCTGACGTATCAGGATTTAAAAGCGGAGCTAAAGCACAACTTCGAAGCTCCAGAAATGGAACTTAGCTGCCGCGAAGAGTTCATGGAACTCAGGCAGGGCAAGCTGAGCCTACATGCGTACGCTCAGAAAATACAATATTTGTTGTCAAATATTGTATACGAGCCGGTGCCCCCTGCCATGCAGGTCACCGCCTTCATGAAGGGACTGAATGACGGTCCCATCAAACAGAGTCTCTATCGGGTTCCCCCAAAGACTCTGAGGGATGCTATAGACCAAAGCATCCGGGAGGAATTCAGCATGCGCCAATCAGCAGCGCATGCTGGGGTTAGTCGGAAAGCGCAAGCGCCTTTCGACTTTAACATGCCGCCAATACAGCATGTTAATACTAACCAAAACTTCCAATCGAGACGAAGTTCACACTTCGTCCCGAGACACCCACATCCGCGTCAGAACGCGGGCGGAGGAGGTCCAGAACCTATGGACCTATCGGTTGCAGTTGCCTCAACTCCGAGGCAACCGAAGAACAAGAAGTTCCTTCGCTGCAATCGATGCGCGAAGATGGGCCATTACGCCCATGAATGTATGGCGCCGCGTCCGGCGCCACGCAGTCAGCGGACTGGACAGTCTGCTGGCAAGCGACATCAACAGGGGCAACCCTCTGTTGATGCAAAAAACGTCAACAACCAGTAGGGGCGGTGTGCCCTACTGGACGGGTTATCTCACATGCCGACATCGGGCATGTGAGGATAATAGCCCCAGACGGGACTATGTCCTGTCAACGTGTGCAGGGTGAAGAGAAACCTCTCATCACCCTGGAAGTTAAGCCGCATGGAATCGATGTCCCCATGCGTGCTCTGTTTGACACAGGAGCGTCAAACAATTTCGTTAGAACTGAGGTACTAACGTCGTTGAACTTTGAGGAGATTGAATCTCCAAGAAGCATGCTGTCCGTCCGGTTAGCAACAGGTGCAACCGTGACTATACCAAAGCGTGTAATTCGTACACGCCTCGAGTTAGACGAACTGTCGTTCGAGGACGAATACATCGTCCTCGATCTTGACGACAAGTTCGATGTCATCTTGGGCATCCCTTGGATGTCCAAGCATCAACCAACGATCGACTGGGTCAACCTGTCGATCGACTGCGGCGGTCTCACAGGATCTGATCACCCTGTGAGTAATCCGGCTGTATCTAAGGATACAACCGCAGTGTCAGACAGTCTGGTGGGTAGCGATGGCACCACCAGACCTGATCCGACTAGGTCAGCGGATAGTACACCCGCTGATCAGAGTCCAGAGGGACGCAAACGCGCGACGAACGAGTCGTTGCGTGTCAGTAATGTGTGCAACACGGGCGCAAAGCACTCCCGTGTTGAAGTAACTACTACGACCGATGACGGTCGTGGTATAGAGAATGCACACGCGGTGGGAAACACCCACCGTGAAAAAAATGAAACCGTCACGGAAGCAAATGACTTCCGTGTCGAAAATAAAGAACTCACGACTAAGAGCAGTCGAGAGTGCATGAACACCATGGTAGACAGTGGTCACCATGAAGAGAAGGCCTTGCGCACGAGTGATGATCACCGTGCAACAGATCGGACAAGTGCGTCTGATCTCGCAGCTGTGTCCGTCGAGACGATCAACGTCCTGACGCAGACAGAGACCGGATTAGCTACCCAGTCTCTCACACTTGACAACCCTCCGAACCTAAGTTCAGAGGTGATGGCCCTTCCAGCCTTGAGATGGAAGAAGTTCGTAAAGAACTTGCGAAATGATCAGATCGAACAGATCTGCGTCATTGTCGCATCTGATGAGGTTGTGGATATTCGCGAGCGAATATCCACTTTACAATTAGAACCCAGCGGGAACGAACTCGTTCCCAGTGATCAAACCAAAGTCCAGCGCTTTGAAGCGCAGAGCTGGGAGTCGCTTAAGGCGACTTCTCCGTACTACGAAGTACTTTGGGAATACGCTGACGTATTCCCAGAAGAAGTACCTTGCGAGCTCCCCAAGGATAAGGGAACGAGGCACGAAATTGATCTCGTGCCTGGCACGAAGTACTGTGTCACGCGGCAATGGCCATTGCCGCGCGACCAAGTTAAAGCCATCGACGAGTTCGTTGAAACTCATCGCAAGGCGAGGCATGTGCGGGAGTCTACCTCACCGCACTCCAGCCCCGCGTTAAGAAATCCATGGTGGGTGGAGAATCGTTCATGCTTTCAATAAGCTGAACGCAGCAACAGTACCGGCGCAGACGCCGATACCGAGAAAGGATGTCATCATCGATGGCATGAGCGGGAGCACCGTTTTCAGTGCTCTCGACTTGAGGGATGGTTTCTACCAAATCCTTATGCGTGAGAAGGATATCCCTCTCACGGCTGTAAGCACCCCAAGCGGTATGCTTTGGGAGTGGCTTGTGATGCCGCAAGGGCTTCGAAATGCCCCTGCCACCTTCAACAGATGCGTCACACATCTATTGCGCCCGGTGCGAGAATTCGCACCGAGCTATTTTGACGACGTGTTCATCCATAGCAAGGCTGAACATGGCAAGACTGATGTAGACATTCATAAAGAACATATACGTCAGGTGTTAGAGCTTATGCGCAAGCACAAGCTCTATGCAAATTTAAAGAAGTGCACCTTTGGTGCACCTGAGATACCCGATCTTGGCTGCTTTGTAGGCAAGAATGGAGTACGCCCCGATCCAGAAAAGATCAGGGTGATCGTTGAATGGCCACCGCCAACAACGTTAAGGAACTTCGAAAATTCCTTGGACTGGCGACATATTTGCACAAATATTCGTGTAATTTTGCCGGTTTGATCCGACCTCTTTCCCAATTATTAAAGAAAGATGTCGAATGGCGCTGGGATACCCAGTGCCAAGATGCATTTGATGCAGTCAAGCGTAGCTTGACTGAGGCTCCCGTCTTGGCAATCGCCGATAACGAGCGACCGTTCCACGTCGTTTGCGACGCGAGCTATTTCGCCATCGGCTGCGCCCTGATGCAGCGCGATCACGATGATCGTGATCGCGTGATTTATTCGTTGGCTGTCATTCTTTGCGGAATACAACTTCACGGTTGAGTATAAACCGGGAAAGTTGAACGTGATAGTGGATGCGCTATCACGACGCCCCGATTACGAGACGAAACCGTCCGTAATCGAGGCAACCAGTGCAAACGCAATACGTTGCACTGCTTTGTCGTCGTCACTTGTGCGACAAGTACGTCAAGCGTACGAAACAGACGAGGAAACTCGCCTGCTGATTGATTACCTAAGTGATCAATCTGATCGGAAGCGCAAGGAACTTCCAGAGTTCCTTCGCGCATGCGTGCATCGTTATCAATTGCACGATGGTCTGTTGCATTACAGCACAGACCAAAATGATGTTAGCCGCATTGTCGTTCCAAACGACGATGACCTCAAACATCAAATTTTGTTTGAGTACCATGATGCACCGATTTCGGGGCATCAAGGTCGAGAGAAGACGTATGCTTTTCTCGCACGCGATTTCTACTGGCGTAACCAGTATAAATAGGTACGTAAGTACGTCCACGCTTGCGAGATATGCCAGCGCGTCAAGCCTGCACAATCCGCGCAGGCTCCACTCCAATCTCTGCCGGTCCCGACAGAGTGTTGGAAGTCCATTTCCATGGATTTTATCTTTGGTCTTCCGGCTGATCACAGTCGGAAAACAGGCATTGTGGTCTTTGTAGTCCGCTTCAGTAAGATGGTTCATCTTGCTGCAGTGCCAGCAAATGTCACCGCCGCGCAAACGGCGCGGATATTCGTTGACACGGTATTCCGCTTACACGGAATGCCGGAAAACATAAAAATCGGATCGTGATCCAAGATTCCCAGGACGTTTCTGGCAAGAAACGTTCTCGTTATTGGGCACGCAGTTGAAGATGTCAACCGCGGACCATCCGGAAACGGATGGGCAGACTGAGCGCATTAACCGCGTTCTCGGCGACATGCTGCGTTCTTACGCGCATGCCTTCGAGCAGTGGAGCGATTATTTGCCACTCACTGAGTTTGCAATAAACAACTCGGTGCATGCTTCTACTAAGCACACACCGTTTTACGTGAATGCCTTACGGCATCCACGAACCCCGGCTTTACTTGGCGGTACGCCAAATCTAAGTGGGGGAGGGACCCGCTCAAATTCTAAGCGAGTCGATGCACAAGCTGCAGTTGCAACTTGCGAAGAAACTGATGAGTCTTCTACTGTTACCACAGAAGAAACTCAAGCAGTTTCGGAAACCGAAGCCGCTTATGCGGAATATGTGTCGGCAGCAATGGCTGCAGACAATGAAAACAACCCATCTACTGCCAATAAAGCAGTAGATGAATTCGTATTACAGCGCCAAGCTGTAATACGCTATGTAAAAGACGCGCTTGCTTCCGCTTTTGACAAGCAGAAGCAGAATGCAGACAAAAACGGAAGGAAAAACACACATTCCTTTCAAAGAGGTGAATTAGTTATGTTATCTACAACTAATCTGCCTACACATGCAATTAGCAACTTCCCTACACGGAAGTTGCTCCCTAAGTTCATTGGGCTCTTTAAGGTCCAAGGTGTTAAGGGGAATGCCTACACTTTAGACATTCCCGCGGCCATGCGCCTCCATCCAACGTTTTACGTTGGGAGGCTCAAGCCGTACCGATCGTCTACATCTTCGGACGAGACGCATCGCCACGGCGAATGCCGTGCTTCTTTAAGTCTCCCAAAAGAGACTTGTAATCGGTCTCCAACCGATGATGGGAAGTCTGGAGATTTTCCACCTCCGACTTTTGTTGATCGATCTCCGACTTTTGTCGATCGATCTCAGACTTTAGTCGATCAATCTCGACCATCAGAAGATCATTCTTCTTCTGCATCACGACATGCGCGTTCAGAATGTCGCGAATCTCGTCTCGATGACAACGATAAGTTTTCATCGAGTGGCACATGTCCTCGCTCAAAGCGTTACAGTGCTTCTCAAGCTTGCGGAGCTGATAACCATGCGCCGCAACAACAACGCCGAGGGAATTATCAGCCCCCGCCGCCCCTGATTGACAGTCAGGGGAACAAGCGCTACATTCTCGAGCGCTTACTTTCGAAGCGCTCGGTTCCCTATAAGAAGGGGCAGCGTACCGAGTACTTGGTGCGTTGGTTGGGATATTCCCAAGCGTTTGACTCTTGGGAACCAACTGAGGTGCTGAGGGCGGATGCCCCTGACCTCCTGCGTGAGTTTGAGAAGGAAACTTCTCCTCGAACTCAAAAGAAGCGTCAACACTAGGTATTGATGTGGGCGGCACGCCAACACTAGGTGTTGGTGGCTGCAAAGCTTCGGTACTAGCTACCGATGCTTTAAGAGCGTCGATAAGGCTCTTAACATTAGCGGGTACTGAGAAACCTCGGTACCCTCTTAGCTCCTTTTCGGTTAGACGAGGAGCTCCCGCGGGACAACACGGACACTTCATGTTCGAAGGAACCCCGCAAGAGAATCCCTCTCTGATGCAGGTGAAATCGATGAGCTCCATTTTACGTGGTCGTGAGTGCTTTAAGAAGCGCTTGCGGTTTACGTGAATCTTCTTCTCATAATCGTCGGGACCTTTGTTGTAATTGTCAACAAAGGCATTCCAACTCTGAGTAAGGGCGTCTTTGTCGTCCTTATTCTTTCGCGACCCTTCCGGTTCGTGTAATAACGAGCCTGGAAGAAAAGGTCGATGAAGTACCGACGTCTATCGTCAGTACTACGATCAAAATGACGATTGCGAAGGTCCTCGCAATCATCAAGCGCATTGATGTCAAACAATGGATATTGACAATCGCGTTTGACATGCCCACCACATCCGAGGGCAAGCGTCCATGCTGGGGTCCAAAACCCCACTTCGTACGGAACATGGCGTTCCACACGATATAGTGAATCGGAAGCAGCGTAAGCCGCTTCTGCACAATGTTTCTTGGCAGGTGGAGCACCACCTGTCACCTCAAAGTCGTCTTTGCTACGACCTGGCGAATGACGAGGTCCAGGAGGAGCTCTACGCTCCTCATACTACCGTTTGACGGAGTTATCGCTGTCGTAATCGACGGCGTCAAACTCTACTTCGCCATCACTTAACGGTGAAGCAATTTATGCGGGCTTAAGCTCGCTAGAATAATTGGCAGGGATGGTATCAGCCGCTTCTGCACGTTGTTTCTTGGCAGGTGGAGCACCACCTGTCACCTCAAAGTCGTCTTCGCTACGACCTGGCGAATGACGAGACCAGGAGGAGCTCTACGCTCCTCATACCACCGTTTCATGGAGTGTCGCTGTCGTAATCGACGGCGTCAGAATCCACTTCGCCATCACTTAACGGCGAGCAGTTCTAGCGGGCTTAACCTCACTAGAATCGTTGACAGGGACGGTATCGTCCTCGCCCTCATTCTCGGAGTCAGATTGAGGTCATTGAACTTCTTCTTGGACACCCGCCTTGCGGCAGGTGGAGACACGGAAGATGTTGCATTCGCGACATCTTCCCGCCCTCTCTTAGACACTGCTTCCGCAGCGTCTACTACGAAAGACAAGCGGTCTTTCGGCTTTGTCTTTCGCTTCGACGCTACATTCGGAGCGTCGGCATTCGACGACACCTCCGCACGTGATGCAGAGGTGATGCCTGTTTCCAGAGTATCGGCAGTTCCCGTAAGAGCGCCGCTGCGTTTGCTGACCATTTGTTTCCTTATGGTCAAAAATGGGTTATAACAGAATATCGTTATGACCAACAAGTGCCACCACTCGATTGGCCAATATTGCATTATATTATTGGCCAACCAGCTTGAGTGGGGGGTGATGTAATGGGGTGCCATTACACAAGTGATATTTGAGTAGAAATATCACAGTTCAATTTCAGACGTAATACCTGAAATGTGAATATTGGATTATAAGTTGTCATAA
>MIQA02020190.1:10788-25730 GCA_001887855.2 Sclerospora graminicola
TGGGAACCGATTGAGGTGCTGAGGGTGGATGCCCCTGACCTCCTGCGCGAGTTTGAGAAGGATACTTCTCCTCGAACTCAAAAGAAGCGTCAACACTAGGTGTTGATGTGGGCGGCACGCCAACACTAGGTGCTGGTGGCTGCAAAGCTTCGGTACTAGCTACCGATGCTTTAAGAGCATCGATAAGACTCTTAACATTAGCGGGTACTGAGAAACCTCGGTACCCTCTTAGCTCTTTTTCGGTTAGACGAGGAGCTTCCGCGGGACAACACGGACACTTCATGTTCGAAGGAACCCCGCAAGAGAATCCCTCTCTAATGCAAGTGACATGGATAAACTCCATTTTACCTGTGCGTGAGTGCTTTAAGAAGCGCTCGCGATTTATGTGAATTTTCTTCACGTAATCGTCGGGACCTTTGTTGTAATTATCAACAAAGGCATTCCAACTCTGCGTAAGGGCGTCTTTGTCGTCCTTATTCTTTCGCGACCCTTTCCGGTTCGTGTAATAACGAGCCTGATAGAAAAGGTCGATGAAGTACCGACGTCTATCGTCAGTACTACGATCAAAATGACGATTGCGAAGGTCTTCGCAATCACCAAGCGCATTGATGTCAAACAATAGATATTGACAATCGCGCTTGATGTGCCCACCACTTCCGAGGGCAAGCGTCCATGCTGGGGTCCAAAACCCCACTTTGTACGGAACATGGCGTTCCATACGACATGACGATCCAGAGGCAGCGTAAGCCACTTCTGCGCGTTGTTTCTTGGCAGGTGGACCACCACCTTCCACCTCAAAATCGTCTTCACTACGACCTGTCGAATGACGAGGACCAGGAGGAGCTCTACGCTCCTCATACCACCGTTTCATAAAGTTGTCGCTGTCGTAATCGACGGCGTCAGACTCTACTTCGCCATCACTTAACGGCGAAGCAGTTCTAGCGGGCTTAACCTCACTAGAATCGTTGACAGGGACGGTATCGTCCTCGCCCTCATTCTCGGAGTCAGATGACTCTCCGAAGAGGTCATTGAACTTCGTCTTGGACACCCGCCTTGCGGCAGGTGGAGACACGGAAGATATTGCATTCGCGACATCTTCCCGCCCTCTCTTAGACACTGCTTCCGCAGCGTCTACTACGAGAGACAAGGGGTCTCTCGGCTTTGTCTTTCGCTTCGACGCTACATTCGGAGCGTCGCTATTCGATGACACATCCGCACGTGATGCAGAGGTGATGGCTGTCTCTACAGTATCGGCAGTGCCCGTAAGAGCGCCGCTGCGTTTGCTGACCATTTGTTTTCTAATGGTCAAAATGAGTTATAACAGAATATCGTTATGACCAACAAGTGCCACCACTCGATTGGCCAATATTACATTATATTATTGGCCAACCAGCTTGAGTGGGGGGTGATGTAATGGGGTGCCATTACATAAGTGATATTTAAGTAGAAATATCACAGTTCAATTTCAGACGTAATACCTGAAATGTGAATATTGGATTATAAGTTGTCATAATCCACTTTGAGAACAGATTCTGATATTATCGAATCTAACAAGTAATCTAATGATAAAAATATCATTAGATCAGTTTTATACTACATGTTACTATGATTAGTCTAGGTCTAATTATACTAGTTAGCTCTTAACCAACCATAAATATATTCACTCTTAAACTTACCTCCTAGTACTCAAGCACCCTTAGGTATATATAATAACATACATATATATATACTTAAGTGATAGATTAATTAATACACTAATTAGTTTCTATCTAAGTTTATCTAAGGTAAACAAAGGAGGACCAAATTACATTTGGTCCTACACAAAATTGCACGCTTTCTCACTGCAATCTTACAGTGTAAGCCGCGTAACAGTAGCCCTGTTACATTTTCAGTCTTGCGATCTGAAATATGAATATTCGATTATAAGTTATTATAATCCACAAGGAATCCGATTCGGATGTATATACCGAATCCAAGAGGGGGTTTAATAGTAAGAGTACTATTAAATCAGTTTTATACTACATGTTTGTATGCTTAGTTTAGGATTAGTTATAGTAATTAGCTCTAAACCACTCATATTCACTCTTAAATCTACCGTCTTGCAGCCACGCGTCTTAGTTATATATATTAACTAAGGGACTATTAACTAACTAAATAGTCCATACTCAAGTTTAATCCTACTTAAGCTATTGAGGAACAAATTACAATTGTTCCTAACCAATTGCACGCTTCCTCACTTGCAATTTATACAGTGTAAGCCTGTAACGGAGCTCATATCGACATCGCATTTGCTCTCTTTCTTGAATTAGTACTAAGGCCCAGAGGCGTTTTAAGCGCATGCGTCCCCTATCCCTTCACGGACGGGTTACAAAAGTGGGAAAACTCGCTCAAGAGTAATGCGGATTGGCCATTTATCAGCTCCTTCACGCCATTGCGTCGAGCGCCTGATTTTGTACTTGTCATTCGACCAATCGCAGTGCGTGTAGCGACGCATGCGTCAAAAACGCTTTGGTTGAGAGAATATTTAGAGAACCTGACCCTATACAGGGTGGTGTAAGCCATGTCAAGCGCGGTGCTGTAAGGGCCTCATTTCATTACACTTTTGGACCCCGACTCTATCGGACTTTGGATTTTCGTCCACGGTGGGACTCGAACCCGCAATCTCCCGGTCACTGCACCTCGCTTTGGTTAAGTTGGGGTGGTGAAAATCTGAAATTGAGCCCCCCTCGCATATGAACCCCCTCCTTAAAGCCCGGGGCTTCAAATACAAGTATTGCACCGAATTTCTTCTGTTAAGTACCGTATTTACATAATAACGTCCCTTATAAGGGACGTTACCGGTATTACATTTAAAAATAATACCACCATGAGCGATGACATCTTGGACAACATGTCCCTCTCGGACGACGAGATGCTCGATAACTTGGCGGATGACATGCTGATAGAGATGGCAGAAGAAAGCATGCAGCAGCCAGCAGTGTCATTCTCCCCGGCTGTGCCGCCGTCGTGGTCGCAAACCGCCACGTCAACACCAAGCGTCATGGCTCCTCCTACCAACATGCCAGATCTGACTCAAATGATGTCCCAAATGATGCCCATGATGTCCCAAATGTTTGGCAATAATGCTGGGGTCAATTCCATCTTGGGGAGTGGTGCCACTTCGCTGCAACAAGCGCCAGTCTCGTGGCAAGAGCTCGTCAAGCGCCACGTACCTAGCAACGAACAAGAAGACTGGCTTACAACCATCGAGAAAGACTCAATGAAGTTACGCGTCGCAAGTGTTTCCAATGCTTTGAGCAAACCGCACAGTCGGTCCTACCGCACGACTGAGTCTCCCATCCCCAATGACTTTATGGAAGCGAGAACGATGTTGGCCAATATGCTTAATGGCGCAGTTCGCTCTGCCCAACTGGAACACAACAAGCAGTGGCAGGAGCTAAAAGATAGCGTAGTGTCACAACTCGAGCAGACTGGGATGGCAAAGATATTTGAGAACAAGCTCAAAGAAATGCTGCGGCAACGCGTTGCTAACGATCCTGACTATTTCGCAGAAAAGAACAGCGGGCGTTTTCACAACATTACAGAAGCACTCGCAGTGTAGTTCAAGTTTTGATAAATCTTTGATGCGAAAAAGGGAGATGGCAAACTGCTCAAAATAGTGTTGAAAGCTGCTGCAAGTAGTTGCCCACTCTCCAATTTTGTATCCAAATCAGCGATAACTTTACATCTAAATATGTGTTCGTGCGTAAACGAAAGAGCGCGGAGTCTTTTTAATCATATTTTATACTTAGTACAACATTTTCATCTTACCGTCTGACAAAAAAGACTACAGTATATGAGGAAAACATGGATGGGATCTGGCGACCACTACGGCCTCTATTGTGTGAACTGCGAGCTTCCCGATTGCCCTTTGCTGCCTTAATGCTAGCGCTTTTTTCGTCGCTGTGCTGGTGGCTGTTTGCAGCGCTAGCAGAGTCCGACCATGTGCTGATGCGTATTATGCCCCCAAGCTTCCGATCTTACTGGTGTGTAGATCTTGAAGGCCACATCGACCGCCACTACTACCGCCCACAAGTCTGCGTGACTGCTCGTAAGCGCACTGAAAGTATTACAGAGCTCGTGCGCGTTTTCAGTGCCATGCTCAACAAGCGCGACGTGGACTATTGGATTGACAGTGGCACGTTATTGGGTCAATTTCGAACGCAATCTGTCATCCCTTGGGATGATGACGCCGACTTTGGTATGACAATGGAAGGTTATGAGCTGCTTCGTGACAGCAAGTGGGCCGTCCCCACAGGCTACGAGCTTCAAGTCTACGAAAGCAAGATTCATCGCTCTCGAAATCGCGATTGGAATATCCCCGCTCGGCTTGTGGACAAAGCATACGGCTTTTATGTCGACGTATTCGTATTTGCCGAGTCAGAAGCCAACGGTGTCGAGATACTAGGTACTCATCCGTCAAGTTGCTGGCATGCGTGCTCAAAATGTTTGCAGATTGATCGGTACGCCAAGCTGCTTCTCATACCGCGATACTACGTCTTCCCGTTGCTGAGCTGCCCGTTTGCAGATTTTCGAGTTCTTTGCCCAGCAAGACGGACACTTTATCTAGAACATCTTTACGGCCCCGACTTTCGTAAACCACGTCGGACATAATATATATTTTCAAACTTAAGAATTTAGAACCTTGCAGTGCTCTTGAGGCATGTTCATTTGGGACATGCACCCTTGATAATACTTCGAAGTACGCGCAAAAACTGCCGTGCTCGCAGTGATTGGCTGAGGCTTCTCATACGTAACATGTGTTGGCTCACTCACTACATAAGACTTCTTAAGACATGAGCACTTTAAGCAGATGCACGGAGCGCAAGTTGCGGCTATTGTGTCTGCATGGTATGTATCAGGATGCATCAACTTTCGTCAGCAAGACCAAATATCTATGTGGGGCCAGTCCAAACGTCGATTTTGTCTTCCTGGACGGACCTTTCACGATTGTGCCGCCCATTCTAGCGCGTCAAAGCAAGCGATCGAACTCACCATCCAAACGCGTGAGCTGTGCCAAGAAAAAAACAGAGTTTCGCGCGTGGTGGCGTCTGCCGCGTAGTCACTGTGAAGAAAGTGGTGGCTTGGATGAGGACAAAGACGTGCTGGTGGAATTTCTGCGAAGAAAATTGAATGAAATTGGAGACGTGGATGGAGTTGTGGGGTTCTCACAAGGAGCGAGCCTCGCGGCGTGGATGTGCTCGAAACAGGTGCGTGAAGACGTGAACAAGAGAAGACTGGGACTGACTTTATTTTAATGCAGGCCCGTGATGAGCTGCAATGGACTCCGAAGCTAGCAGTGCTTATCGGAAGTTATTTAAGTAGCTCACAATTCTCACTAGAGTCGGGCATAATCCCCGACATCTCATCACTTCACATATTTGGCTCTAACGATCACGTTATTCCCGCTGTCAAGAGCCAACAAGTGGTGGACATATTTAAGCAGCAGGAAGTGCGTAAACTTATCTATCCTGATGAGCTTATGCTAAAACGAGTATTGACATGATGTTGTTTAATGCATACAGACCCTTGTAAACGACGTGTTGACTTCGGTACACTCCCAAGGCCACGTCATCCCCAAGTGTGACGTATCGAATGAATTGTTTGAGTCGTTTCTGATTCATCAGCAACTAAAATTACTCGGCACCTCCAATGATTTGCCCACTTGCATGTTGAATTTGACCCTGTAACTTTGTAAGGAAAGCTATTCACTGTATTTCCTTAAACTGTGCCCCAGGGGTTGTACTACAGTACTTCTAAGGGTGGGGTGATAATTTATTTGCCTTCCTGGGGCATTATGCTGGGTTTGGGTACTACTAGTAGTAATGTTCGGATAGGTTCTAGAATTAAAGGGGCACAGTTACAGTTGGAGGAAATACAGTACTTTCTGTCACTTTTCACCAATGAAATTTCATCACTACCAAAGCCACGAATAATCGATGTTCAGAGTCCCAGTATAAAAGGTAACGGGGGAGAAATTAAAGTGAGAGAGACGTGTTCTTCATGTCGGCCGAAGAAGTCGCCAAAGCCTTCGTGCAACACTATTACACGACATTTGACACGAATCGCCCCGGACTCGCTAGTCTTTATGTACGTCTGCTCCTTTGAAATTTGAAGCATGCATACCGGTACTTACTAAGTTAAGGTACTATGTGATGTTAAAGCAAGATGTATCCAACATGAGCTGGGAGGGCCAGATGTCTACAGGTCAGCAAGCGATTATGACCAAGTTGCAGGGATTACCCGCTGTGCGTCATGAGTATCCAACGGTGGACATTCAGCCGTCCACGTCGGGTAATGCAATGATCATTTTCGTCCAGGGCAAGCTCCAGATTGAGGAAAACAATCCTATTCAGTTCACGCAAGTATTCCAACTCGTGGCGCATCAGCCTGGTCAGTATTATATCCACAACGACATCTTCCGTCTACAATACGGATAAGCGACCCAATTACTTCGTTAGTCGGAGTCGTCAGGGCCACTTTTGCTGCAACTAGTCAATCATCTAATACTATGAAGAGGGAAAAGTGATCAAGAGTAAGAGGAAACTTTTACTTCAAGCTCTTCCTGAAGCGACTCTAAACTGGTTTTGTACATGCGTTTTGACGGACGAGAGTAGGATAAGAGGAAGGACGAATAGATAAGTTTTCATATCCTAAAACTTTGGTCTGCTCATAATTGATCGGTTGCAGAATTAAAAGCTACTAGTACTTTTACAAAAAGCGTAAGCTAGATTAAAATATGTCACGGTTGCTTGTTGACATGCTGTATTAATTTCACTGTTATACCCGTAAGCTCTTTTCGAATTATGCATGAAAAACAAGATCTGTTGAAGTGGACGCTAAGAGGAAATGTGTCTAAGCTCGTCGCAGTTCAATATTGCTGACATGAAATGTCTGTGAAGTTAAATTGACCGTATATCATGGCTCGATACGAACCTGTGTAAACGCTTGGAGCTTTGACGAACAGCAGCATGTTACGAAGCATTTAAGGCCTTTTTTGGCAGCCACAAAGAATCATCTACTCTCGAAAATGTGCAAAATTTCTGTCGTGAAGTATTGACAGAGCTTTTTGCTGCCCGTAGCTACTCATCGGGTCCGTGTATCGAAAACCTTGCCAGCAGAATGTGCCGTTGCGTTTAAAATAGTAATTTTCTACAGCATCTACAACTGCTATCTGTCGGTCTGTCTGTCTATCCCTTACGGTGAGGTGCTCTTGCCATCATCATCGTCATCATCCAACCGCTTGAAACTGCTGGATGGCGGGGGAGACTCTTTGGATTCAGCCAGCTCACTTGTCTCTCCACCATTGTGAAAAGCTTCCGGACTCACAACCACGGAAGTCGAATCTTGATTCAGCTTTTTGAAGTTAACAATTTTCTGAAAGATAAATTCAAGGACGTGCTTCGCATCGCTGCGTTCTGGATCTAGTCGAGGCAAAATGCCAAGGATGTCGGCACTCTCGCGCACGTAATACTCCAGATCGTCGTCCAAGCACTTATTCGTAAGCTGTGCGAGTCGCAAGGACTCACTGGCAAAGTGTTCATCTAAATCGAATTGATCCAATGCTGGAGGAGGCAATTCACGCAGTGCCGGTGGAAACACTGCTGACTTGAGTGGCGGTAACGGACATTCAAATTGAGGTGGAATGAGTGTGAGAGGTTCGTGCTTGACGCCAAGTTCACGATACAGACCAACTGCTTCTGGGATCAGGGATGTGTCAAACCTAAATAGAGTGTTGTCAAAAAGCTGTGTAAAGTCCTTTGGGAGCTCTTCACTTTCTTGCATGCATGATCGCAAGCGATCACTGAGGGCTTGTGTGTCAGGCAACCGAACATATTCGCTCACATCCGGATCCTCCGCATCTTGATGATTTAATTTGATGTTTCCATCTCGAAGCAGCCAACGAAAAATAACCTCCTGGAGCTTGGTATTCTCTTCCTTGTCGATCCACTCATCGACAAAACATTGTGCAGATCCAAAAACGACCAACCGTCCTGCTTTCGATGCCGGTGCAGCGACGCCGCCTTCCTGCCATGCAGCTACGATGGGTCTATTTACTGGATACGAAATGAAGCCTGAAGACAGCAAAGGAGCTGCTGGTTTTTTCACCGATAGCGTAGAACCGTAAGGGTACACAAAAGTAAGACCCCTCTGGTCTTTTTCAAGCACGCCACCTGTTGCTGTCAATTTGGAGCTCTCAAAACTCGATGCTAGCATATCTTTCCTGCCATACAACTCGTTCGCCTACAAAGTAAACGTAAGTAAAATCAGTCTAATAATTTGATAGCCTTACTATAATATTTTTTCGTGGAATGAAGAACGTGACAGTACCATTCGTGAAAGCTCTCGATTTACAACGCCACTTGAGATGAGCACTTCTTTCGGGTGATGATACTTGTGGTAGACTGTCCGAATGACTGCGTCCGGATTTATAAAAATGCCAAAGCTGCACGCACACACAAGCAGCTCAATGTGAATTCAGTTGGAAATATCTCATGACTGCAATTGCAGCTCCACACACTCTTTGAGCCAGCCGTTGAGATTCGTATCGAACGTTTGCTCGCCTCCCTCGCCTAGCATCAGCAGAATGCTACCGCCATCATCTAGAAAATCCTTCAGTGTGGCAAATTCTGAAGAGCTGAAGCGCTCGCGAACACCAGCAAATACCAATACGCTCGCGTTTTTGATGCGATCTCTCGATAGGTCGTCCTTGTTGACGTCTACTCGGCATAGCGACTTGAGCTTGCGCGCAAGCTTCTTGAGACCATTGGTCGGGTAAAATTGCTCCTTTTTGGATGCATCAAATAGTACGGTGGCCGATTTGGCAGAGGTGGAACCACTCTCACCTTGCCTTTCCATCAGTGTCCGCAGAGCAAGTCCGAGACGCGATCCTAAAAAGTCGCGTATGTTGATTAGAGCACCATTCAAGCAACATTTCCAAAAATCTACATTCAATATTTTTTATTAAAATGATAATAGTGTATGCCACCCCATCTACAATAAAATCAGGAGGGAATTTTACGCCCAGTCACCGAAAACGATGGTAAAGCTCGCGGAACGGAGACAGACAATATGAACCAACAGTACCCTAATGATCATATGCGTTTTGTTCGTTTCAGGCGGAGTTCCGGCAGGCGAAGCACACCATCATCTTGGTGCAGTACACGCGCGATCCAAACTCGCGAACGTACCTTGATTTTGAATCGGTGAACGGAGGTATGGACGGCGTTGTAAAGATGTACGAGGCGAAGCTGAAGCAACTGAACCCGAACCTGAAAAACATCACGTACGACATTCAAGATTTGTATACGTACATCGACTCGCTTACGGATCTCAGCGCGCTCGTGTTGGACCTTGAGACCAAGACGTACTTGCCCTGCGGGAAGGAGTGGATTAAGAAGAAAGTCTTTCAGGTGCTCAAGAATCAGGCCGGCTAAGTGGGTAAACAGATAAGACAAGCTAAATTGCTTATAATACGACTTTTTGAAAATACTGAGTGAAAAATCGACAGGGACAGGGTTTATTTCGTATTATGGAGCTGGTGCTTGGACGCCTCGTACAGAAACGAGAATTGCACGGCCATTAACGCAATGAGAAGCACTTGTAAGAATATGCTCGGGCCATAACGAGCGGCAGATAAGATTTTAATGAGACCACCGGCTGCTACTAGAGCGCAGCATACTGCGACAGAGACGGGAAACGCAATTGAGTTCATGTGACGAAGATCGCTGAGTGATGTAGTCATAACAGTACGGTTAGCTTGATTACAATATGTGTTTCTGGAGTTATATTCTTGACAGAAATTGATTAAGATTCTTTCGATTAATTAATAATAATCCATTCATCCACTTCTGTCTTGGTGCCCTAGCGTACACCTCCAGCGTATCACGCAGAATATGGCTCAGGAAACTGGCGACGCAACGTCAACGCTGGACATGGTCAAGCTTATCAGGTGGGTAGCTCGCATCGCTGTCTGCACATCTCATAGTTCCTGATCACAAAATGTCAACAGCGCTGAAGGCCACGAGATTTACGTCAGTAGGAAATGCGCCATGGTGTCTGGTACTATCCGCGCTATGCTGAGCGGTACGTGACTTAGCTTTGAGTCTATTTGCTATGGAAAAATGCTAACGAACGCGCTGCTAACAGGTCAATTCACTGAGAGCAAAGGCGAGATCACGTTTCCGGACATCAGCGCCCCTATTCTAGAGAAAGTATCGCAATACATGTACTATAAGACGCAGTACTCGGACAGTACGTCACGTTTGCCTGAATTTGGCATCGAGCCGGAAATCGCCATGGAATTGCTCATGGCGGCCAACTATCTCGACTGCTAATACCTATTCGATTTCTAGGTTAAACAGATTTCGAATTTTTTAAACTACCAACCTTCTTTTTGTGTAGTAAGTGTCTTTATTCGGTGGACAGACTCTTCGGATGCTGCTTGCTAAGCAACGACGTCGAGCAAGGCTTATCTTGCAGCAGACGATCTGCTTTCAGGCTTGGTTTGGCTTTCTCTTCTACCCAATCTCGTGTCTTCTTTTGCATGAGAAGGTATCAAAAGTAATGTTTTATGGGCGCCGTGTTTGAAGCTTATATGAGTTTCTATATTATGTATGAAAGCTGATTAAAATGCAATACAGCTCAACCTTGTCGCGCGCATTACCAGTTTGCTGCTTGCTTGTGCTGATTCCTGCAGATATAGCGCGGTACTACCTAGGTACTCATGGGAATTTGCGGTCGCAAGTCTTTCCCCTTACGGCGTTCATGTTTTTATCCGCGTGTCCGCTGGTTCCTGGACTGATTTACCTAGTCTTACTTGCCGAGCACCGTCTTCTTTTTGATGTCGTGGCAGGAACAATCTTTACGTTGCTGCTTCTCGTAGAGACTGCGGCAGGATTTGTTGTGCTCCGCGGATTACTAAGACTAGAAGCAGCACGTTTTCTCAAATTGCGCGAATTTAGTGCTGCGATTGCGAGTGAAGAAGAGCGTACTAGGTTCTTACAGGGAGAAAGAAAAAAGTAGGAACCAGGGACAAAGAAAGTTTTGACTATAAGTCATAATAACAATCTTGGCAAGATACGTGCCGATAGGTCACCCTTGAAGTCGTTTCAATCTTTTAACTGTTCATAGACGTTAGAAGACTCCACTGCGCTACAATGTCAGCTGTACGAAGCATGGAGACGACTCACAAGAGCACGGTAATGAGTTTACCTTGAATATTACCACGCCAAAAAGCCTGTGACGACTATGGATTTGCAGACAATGTTACGGTGTAAAGTAGCCATTGTAGGGGATGCTACAGTGGGCAAAACAGCCTTACTACAAGTGCTTAAGAGCAATGGCCACGAGTATCCAAAGAACTATGTAATGGTGAGGCTTATTTTGTCTACAAGGGAACGTAAAGTACGACTGTCATTTGCCGTCTTGACCCTCATTTTGCGTGTTTCATAGACGTCGGACGTGGAGTTATCGACGAAAAGTATCCCACTTTCCAATACGAACGTCGTCGTAGAGCTTTATCTCTTTGACTGCGCTGGGCAAAGCATTTTCAACCAGCTTGACTTTGGCACAGTTCACGTACGTCCTCGTTGCTCTAAGTTTTGTTGGTTGGGACGGCAGACTCAGTATACTTTGATTGCTAAGTATAAAGGCGCATCCATGGCTCTCGTTGTCTTTGACGTCAACAATAAGGAATCATTCAAGTCTTGCAGCAAGTGGTATCAGGATGTCCGCGATGCATCACCGAATCACAATATTTCTGGTCAGCATCTCTCTATTTGGTACTTCTACTGTGGAGTGTGTAGTCTCACTGCATCTTACCCGCTTGCGTCGCTAGGCATTCTATTGGCAAATAAAACAGATCTTCGCTACAACAACCGGGACGCCATTTCCACTAAAGAGGCTGAGGAGTTCGCGGAGCGTAATGATCTTAAATACTTTGAGTGCTCAGCAGTAAGTTGCACTTCTTTTATACTGAACATGTTACTTGTTGGCAGCTTGGTTCATGGTTGTCATTGTAGCAACAGAATTCCGGTGTGGAAGCTCCTTTCGTCTACATTGCCGACTGGTTCCACAAAAAGTACTTGGCAGTAGCTCAACGCGGGTAGAAGAGCACATCACTAGTGTCACACTGGCAGTGTGTGCTAAAATATCAAAAGCACTAAAATATGACCGGACTGAAAGTTTTCATTAAAGTGTTGTTGATAGTAGTCTATTTTTGTCCAATTAACTATAAGCTACTAGAAAATATCCTATTGGAAAGCTACTCCTCCCACCGTAATTAGTCTGTGTGCAAAATTAGTCTGTGCTCGGAATTAGTCTGGCACAGACTAATTTAGGTGAAGAAAAATTAGTGAGCTCTCAAAACTTCCTAATTGGAACAGTTGGCCCCCTGTACCATAACAAAGGTACAACGTACCGCAAAGAAAAGAGCAGCTTCACAGAGGGCGGGGGCTTTCTGCAAATCGATCCCGCTGATATCAATCGTTTTGAAGACATTCTTGATGAGGTAGAGATATCGTAAGATAGATTGATACAGGCCAAGAAAAGTTAACCATTACATTTTTGAACAACTTGCTTTTTTATAAATCTTTGATAACTCTGGTAATAAAATCGTACCATCAACTTGCTTTTTTATAAATCTTTGGTAACTCTGGTAATAAAATCGTACCATCAACTTGCTTTTTTATAAATCTTTGATAACTCTGGTAATAAAACCGTACCAATATAGATTTAGGCAGCCTTTAAAGCTGTGACAAGCCTGGTCAAAAATTTACTCGGTGTTACAGAAAATATTATTACTTGGCAGCCTATCATCAATCTATTTTTAAAAAGGTCCGTATTCGCTTTTATTCTGAGATAGTAGATCGCCCGGACGCAATTGTTTAAACTATTGGTAGAACACGACTAGTTCATCCGACTTCAAAGTCTTATGCTCAAGATGGAAAAGCCCAGACTGCTTATGCATGTCGGTGGCCCTCAGTTAGCTGGATTGATTGGATACCAGCCAGCTATCTACCTATTGTCAGGCAAATAAGGAGCATCTAATACTTCTTTTTCTAATTATTTTTTTTCTTCTTGCTTATAGAATAGAGCAACACCTAAGATCAATTTTTAAACTAAAACTTGTCTCATCCTAACCCAATAGGAACTAACGGGTTTTACGGTACGCTGTACTCACGTTATGGTACAGGGTGTGTGTGACACTTAGTTTAACCCAGACTAATTACCAACTTATAAATTAGTCTGGCACAGACTATTTAAGGTAGCAAGCTCAAAAACTCAGGTTCGAAATTAGTCTGGCACAGACTAATTACGGTGGGAGGAGTATCCGATAAATGATTGGAACGCAACAGAGTTCCGCTCCCAGCCATCGTCTACGGTAATACTATTAGTGGTTCTCACGGTTTGATGGCAGGTAGGTAAAACGAGCCTATCAGCGCCTATCTACGAATTTTCAACCGTGAGAACCTTTTGCATGCAGCAAATTCGCCACCAATTTCGATCCGAGGAGAGCTCAAAGTACAAACACAGCTATCCACCACCATGGTTAGAAGGCCATTTCAACGGCACTGGGCACCAGCACATAACCCAACAACAACATCAACATCCGGTTACGAAAAATGGATAACGGGTTACATTGGACAGTAAAATAGAATTTTACTCAGTCACAAACGGCAGGAGACGGACCAACACAGCAAGAGGGCAACAGACATGGATTTGTGTTAGATATCCGGATAGCGGGTAGCGACCAAGTTGCTATAAGGACACAAAAGAAAAGAAAGACACCCAAGACGCAGGGCCGTCAAGGAGGTGCGACGCAGGACGTCAACCGCAGGGCGGTTACACGTATTATGGGATGCAGGGCATCCAGAGGAAGGGCGGTTACATTCATTATGGGATGCAGAGCATCCAGACGCAGGGCATCTACCGCAGGGCGGTTACGAAGTTGAAGGCAACTTCAACTTCAACTTATTTTATGTGTATGCATTATATTCATGACTAGCTAATAAATATAGGATGACCAAGGTGAGGTGCCAGTTGGCAATCTCACAGGTGGAGCAGGGTGCTACACAGTATTGAGTAAGGTGCAGGACACTTACTACCGCCTCACCTTGAGTCCCCGAGGCATTCAGGCACCGACCGTAACGGGGTTTATACTTCCTACTGTCCTAAAAATTAACTGTAGAAGTGCATAGTAATAACGGGTAACACTGTATTACTATTACTATTTATACTTAGTACTACTATTAAGTACTTTCACACAAGAGTCATAGAATGGAGATGACCCCTTTTCCAGCCTTATTTCGCCAAGAACAATTAAAGAACGGCAAGAACAAAATCAAATTCGGCAAGAACAAATCCAATTTCGTCATTCCTCTATAAACAAGTATCTGTCAAAAATAATTAAATCTAGGAACCTTTTACACACAGAGCGACCACATGACCAGGGCGATGGTGGCCTTCGGCATGCTGAAAGTTAAGATGGTGACCACACCGGTTCTGAGACACTATGATCTCGATAAATTGCCAGTGGTCATCGTCTATGTTAACAAGTGGGCTATCTCGACTGCCCTAGTGCAGGATCATGACGGAGTATATTGTCCTGTGATGTTCATCAGCCGGACTCTGAAGACTAGTGAAGTGAATTATGGGCTGGTGACAAAAGAATTTTTGGCCTTGCTACGGATTCTGGATTTATGTTATACGATGTTGGTATCCCGGCCTATTAAGGTGTTATCCAGGTGGTCGACCTTGTCATGGCTTCTTACAACGAACGGAATTAATGGTCGGCTGGGTAGATGGGCTGCACTGCTGTGTGGTGGAGCCGATTTCCAAATCCATGAAGAAGTCTTGGGTGGAATCCGGATACCCACTGGCCCGGACGACCAACTATCGGA
>MIQA02020191.1:0-39516 GCA_001887855.2 Sclerospora graminicola
AGCGTAAAGAAAGGTGTCGGGGCGTATAGTGCGTTGTTGTGGAAATTACCGGAGTGGACTATCATATCCGCTGGTTCAGATTATACCCCAGTAAACGAAGACGAATACTGTGGTTTGTTGCTAGGTTTGGATCTCCTTCAAGAACAAAAGCAAGGAAGGGTAATCATATGTGGAGATTCAACCTTGGTGATCCGGCAAATCACCGGGGAGATTGACTCTAAGGCACCGCGCCTGAAGTTGATCGCGTTATAAATTTTCTACAAGGATGGCTGAATCATAACCTCTTGATTGTGAAGCGCGACTGGAACAGGAGTGCTTGCCACAATAGTCATGCGTGATCAGACCGGATAGGTGATCAGAACCAATGTGGTGTTAGAGGAATTGGTCAAAATCATCAGGTTACCCAAGTTGGTTCACTCAGATAAAGGAAAACCAGCACATGTATCGATCATAACGAGATCACAAGCCAGATCGACACCTCGCAGGCCGGTTTCTCAAGAAAGGTTGACGGAATAAATAGTACAGAAGCTGCGGATCGAAAGGATCCTCAAGGCCAAAGATGAAGAAACGTAGATTGTGGATTTAAAGCCTTTTTGAGTGGTGACCTGGAGAAACTGAGCCAAAATGAAGCAAAGAATTGGGCAAAAATCGCTTCCAACTACGAAATGAATTAAAACGATTTGCTTTTCTATTATTCTCATGCTGATCAAGCTGACGCGGATCTCGATCGATCGGCGAAATTGGTAAAAAAATAATTCCGGAAACTTTGCAAGCCGATATTTTACACCACTATCATGTCAGCTTAGAGGGTGGCCATCAAGGTGTTGGCCGGACGTACCACAGAATCCGTGAAAACATTTTCACAGGAAAGATCTATATCGGAGTGTCCAAGGAAAGGTCTATATCGGAGTGTCCCAGAGTTCGTTGGAACGTGTACAGATTGCGAAACCGAGAAGGGTATGCCGATCATTCGAGGTAGCGCCCGGGAATATCCAGGGGACCTACCCCTTTCAAGTAATAGCAATGGATCACATCCCTTCCCTGCCGAAATCTTTCAAGGGTAATACTGAACTGCTGATCTGGACCGATTTATTTACCGGACTGGTGATCGCCAAAGCTGGGTCTACTCGAACCGCCCAGCAGGTCGCCCGTAGTTATGAGGAATGTATTCTCAGGCGAATTGGTGCCAGTGAAGTAATCAGACACGATCAAGAACCAAGTTTTATGGCTGAAGTTTTCCGATCATTTAATCAGATGCTTGGTCAGAAACAAAGTACGACCATGGCCTACCGGCCACAAGCGAACGGCAAAGCTAAACGGATGGTACAGACGCTAACCAGAGCCATTAAGATATATGTCGCTGATTCCACCCAACACGATTGGGACGATTATGCAAAAGGACTGGTATTTGCGTTAAATTTTTCCTTCGATCGGATCAGGAGAGACACCCCCTTTTATTTGGCGTATGGTTGGGACCCTCGATCGACTATTGAATCGGCGATCGGATGTACCCGAGGTCGGGATCGCGAGGCCCGTCGGTGGCGTTTGGGACTGCAGCGCTATTACCAACACGCGCGAGAACAGGCCAATGAATGACTCCGGAGAGCGATCCAAGAAAGAGCTGATCGGAATAACGATCAGGCTGATTCCCATAATATTGAACCGGGATCAAGGGTCTGGTTTTACCTGTATCGCAGGAAAGAAGGATATGCCAGGAAGTTAGCGCACATGTGGCACAGACCGTTCCGTGTTTACGAGCGGATCGGCGATATGTCACCCGGTTGATCACCACAGGTACCGACTACGGAGTTTTTCCGATCGTCCATTTGTCGAAATTGAAGCTGGTCAGGGAATTTCCTGATCGTCCAAAAACCAGGCTATCACTCGAAGATCAGCCAAGGTTTGACTTCGACGAAGATCGTTTACCTGAAGATAGTTGGGAGTGAGTGCTAAATCAAGATGTATTCGAAGGTGAGAAGATTATAGACACCCGATCGGGCAAAAGGACCCGATTTGGTCGAACCCATCGCGATTTCTTGGTCCAGTGGAAAGGTTATGACGATCCGACATGGGTGGATGAACGAGATCTCAGCTGTGAAGCTTTTGGTAAGAGAATTGGACGCGATCGGGTTAGATGGAACCGATCCCGAGTTATGCAAACTCACGAAGAAGGTGACCAGGAAACCCAATAGTTTGGATCGGCACATCTCTACGGATTGGCTAATGAAAGCAATCTGACTAAGTCGAAATCAAGTAAAGTAAGCTGGTTCGGAATTGACGGATATATATAGATATTTCATGACAATTACATTTGCATGCATGTGGAACAATCGAATACGCAAAATGAAGACAAGATCTAGAACCTGGAGATATGGTCACGAATATAGAACTGTGACAGAGTGAGTGAATTTTCATTTTATGGAAGTGCTATTTTCGGATTGGTCCAAAGAAGAATTAAAAAGAAGTAGCCGTAAGTAGGAATACAGAAGGTGGATTACATAAGTAGGATTACATAAGTAGGAAGTAGTGATATGGGGTAGCCTGGTAGAGGTACTTTTATACCTTACTTCTAAATATATAATTTTCCCCCTTTTACAAGCGCTGACTGCTCGTAACCAAGTTGCTTGACGGACGCCAAACGCTTTAGAGACTAGACTGACTTAAATAACCGAACACCAAAAAACACACGCCGTTTACGCAAGCCAACGTCGTATCACCGAAAGGACCGGTCAAAGGGCGATTTTGGTCATTTTTTTCACTTTAAGTGTACAGTTGGCTTATACGGTCGGTCTCTGAGTTTAAGTTCCTGGGAATAAACTTTGAGATATTCGTTTGTTTTCTAGAGTAACTTGTGAAATTTCAGTTACTGTACGACAACTTGTGCCGCGACCCGGGACTAGAGACGACAAGAGTACACCAAAAAATGTCCAAAAGACGTGCAGAAGATTTTGGAGAAGCCACTGTACATGGACAGACTCAATTACGTTTTCAATTACAGTTCTCACAAGATGACCCCAACAGAACGTATACATTTTCTGAAGCATGCGCGAAATGACGAGATATCAGAGAGACATCCTCAAGATGCCTGGGGATTCTACATCGTGCTTTTCTCTCTACGAAAATACGCAAGATACAAGAGGCAAAACCTGGATTTCATATGAATACCGACATCGTCACATTTGGCACTCTAGAAGAATCAATTGAAAGTATCGAGGAGTTGCTGCACAAGTGTGGATACGAAGCGTGTCGAAGAGAAAATTTTGAAGACATCTACGGTCTGGACCCTGAGCGCACAGCACACGATATAGGACTTATGGCTTCACTGTTACTAGCGGAAAATCAGTGGGAAACTTCTATACTGAACTATCGGTATGAAGGTTTGGATATCACGATTACTCTTACATATCGAGTGGTGGCGGATGTAGAACACACACCTCAGAAAGGTTCGAGACCACCGGCTCTAAACAAATTAGTACAGTGGGATGTCGAGTGGAATCAAGAAGCTATTGAAAGAATATTGAAGAATAAATCATCAAAGAGCAGAGTCACGAAGAAGCTCGAGTTCTCTTCGGATGAAGATGATATCATGTCGGCTGCCCCCGGTAACCGGTCAGATGATCCGGTAGTGAAATCGTTGATGAAACTAATGCAGGACGGTCACCAAAGCTTAGAGCAGCTGACGACTGTATCTTCCTCGTTGGAAACAGGGAAAACTCCTCCTACAGTGCGAGCATCCACTCGAAAACAGTTTAAACGTTCTTTTGCTAGTGAAGAATCAGAAGAGGAAGACGATATTGAGTTTACGGCCCGAGATGGAACGACGTAGCAAGGGGATGGACGCCCTGTAACAACTGTGTTGCAAAATTTGTCCATTTAAAGGTTTGATGGTGACAAAGGAGGAGCGGAAGAGGCAAGAGCATGGCTTTCAAAGTTTTTACACATTGCAAATATATCTGGCTGGGACGCCACACCGCGATTGGAGATGTTTGTGGACAATATTGTTAATCCGGCCAAGTGGTGGTACAAACAATTGGATAATAGCATCAAGTACGACTGGACACTGTTACTAAAACGTTTCAGAAAGAAGTGCTGCTTGGACAAGACCCCTCCTCGTCTGACATATTTCAAACTGACGCAAAAACATGACGAGTTTGTATCCAACTATTTGTACCGGCTAAATGCAGTTTCATTAAGAGCAGGGATCAGCTTCCGTGGGAAGGGTGACTCTTCGGCGCTGGATGATCACATACAACAGTTCTTTGAAAGTTTACATGACCGAACTCTGCAGATGCAATTCAGATACACTTCATTTGATAGCATAAAGGATCTGGAATCCAAAATAATGATGTATGAGTCCTGTCAAGCACGACCAGGGAAGAAATCTGGAACCAGACGGCAAGAAGCAGAAAACTTTACTCCCACAGTAAACCGAGTGCATCGAGAACCATCTCCGGCACAAGGGACACGTCAAAGTTCAAGTCAGAACAAAAACCAGTACGTGCACAGACGGGAAATAATCAACACCCACCTACTGTCAAGGTATACGATCATTGCAACCGGCGAGGACATGACCGAGACATGTGTTGGCAACTTCAAGTATGTGAACATTGCAACATGCAAGGTCATACTATTAAGTATTGCCGATGTTAACATCGAGAAAATGGACGACTTACGAACAAAACTGAAAACCGGAGAGCTGTCGCCGCAAGAGATGTCAGAACAGTTGAATGGCTAACCCCACAGTGTGTGGCGAATGCTGTCGAGGGAAGAGGGGCGGCCGTGAGACCGAACAGCCAACGTCCATCAGCAAAAGCAAGAAAAACATTAAAAAATAACAAGGACTGGCTTGCATAATGCATATGAAGACGCACCCGTTGCTGAAGCGGAAGCACAAGAAGCAACACGTGTGATGAGTATTCAAAAGTTACATGTGGAGATTTACGAAAACAAAATGGAAATTTAAGAAAAAATAGAAGACAATCAAGAATAAGAAACAGAAAACTGCAATGAAGAGGAGCGCATAACACAGAAAGGTCTACACAAAGCAGAAACGTGTGCTGCAGCTGTTAACTTGGTCAGCGCAAAAGAAGGGGAGAGACGAGGCTGGTACAAAGAGCAAGACCCAAAACCCCAGGATGCAACGCAAGTTTATGTGCATGAGCAGCTGACGATGTGGAACTCCCATTGCTGATGGATAGTGGAGCCAACATATCACTGCTCCATACTAATTTGGCAAGGAAACTGATGGTGGGGGTTAAGATGTTTGAGAACCCTACAAATTTCTTTGGAGTGTCCGATAATCCTATTAGAGCACATGACAAAATTGAAGATACGCATAGGCCCTGCAGTGATTTCGAACATAAGTTATAGGTATCTGACTTTGAATCTTAGTCCTTGATCATTCTGGGTACTGACTTCATGATGAAAGTCGGAGTAACACTGAACTTGAAGTATGGAATGTGTATCATACCTGGAGAAAAGCCTTTCACCCTTCTAACCACGAACACTAAAAATACTTATATTGAGGTATTCGAAGAGGTCCGACGGAATAAGGAGGAAGAATTGGATTGGACGAGAGTACAGGCCATCCGGGCTATAGGAGATGTACCACCTGCAATTTACTCCATCGACGCCATCTCACCCTTGTAAGGTAGATTAATCACATTTTGATCGCGAAATCTATTTACACGAAGGGGTGGAGTTATCAGCGGATGCTATGTCGGATCAGCTGGCTCTCATCCCAGAGATCGAAGTAGATACCAGTACACCTGTGGATATGGAAAAGGCAGATATAGGCAAGCCGGTTCTTACGTCGCCTCAAGAAGAAGAAATGCTACGGAGAATGCTGGAAAAGTATAAAGACGGATTTATTAGTTCGGGTAAAGCGTTACTACCACCAGCTAGGAATGTGCTATGTGATGTGGACGTAGAAGGAGCTAATCCAGTGGCACAGAAAGCAAGGCGTGTCCGACGCATTTGATGGGAAAGTAATATGAGTTGTCGCGAGGACTCCTACAAGCTAAACTTATCCGATATTCGCCATCACCGTGGGCATCTCCCATCGTGGTGGTATTGAAGAAGAATAAGAAGGATATCCGACTTTGTATTGACTATCACCTTGCCAATCAAACGATAAAGTTAATGGTGTACCCTATGCCATTTATAGAAGATTTACTGGCAAATTTTGAAGGCGTTATGTGGCTGTGTTCTATGGCTAATGCAAGTGGATATTGGGCGGTATTGATGACAGCGAGAGCACAGCTCGTTACGGCGTTCATTTGCCCATTGGGACATTTCAATGGTTACGGTACCTCAAGGCCTCCAGAATGCGCCTCAGATATATCAGAGGGTGATCAACAACGCACTATGAACGATGGTTCGACGTATTGAGCAAAACAATACACCATGCATTGTGGTAGTCTATGACGACGCGGATATAGAAGAGGCGAAGAAGCTAAACAGTCTGCCGCAAGAAGAAACTGATTTATACCTGACAGAAGATGTATTTTATCTAGGAGTGACAGAGCGATCATCAGTGACACCGGTTATCAGACGACGGTCTTATATCGATGATGTAACATTTGGAGCGAATAGTTGGGGCGGCTTATGCATGGTGTTAGAATGTTTACTGGAATGGTTCAAGTATTGGAGAATCACCATTAGTCTCCCTAAGAGTTCTTTTGGAAGGAAAAGTGTGGAGGTTTTTGGGCACAGGATATCCCGACAAGGGATTTCAGTACCCCCAAGGAATTTGAAGTCAGTTCTTTCGATGCCATTCTCCAACACGATCAAAGGAATACAACGTTTTCTGGGTAGGCTGATCTACTACCATCGGTTCATTGGCAACTTTGCCACATTTGCGGCTGCACTGTATGAGCTAACAGTTCTTAAGTTGCGGGACGGCACTCAAGTATCTCAGTCAAAAAGAGCGTTTGAAATTTTGAAGCAACGTTTCGTAGAAGCACCTTTGTTACGACATTTGCAGAGACACAAGCCATTGACAGTCGTAATCTATACGAATCAATGGGCTTTCCGAGCAACGGTATGTCAAGGACCATGATGGAGTCTTACATCCCGTACGCTTCATAAGTAAAGTGTTCAAAGATGCGGAAACAAGATATACGGGAGCAGAGAAAGAAGTTTTATTTTTATTGAAGACCCTGAACGACACGAGTCATTTTCTTTACGGTCAGCATGCCGTAGTCTATACGAGATATTCGACTATGAAGTGGTTGTTTATATCAAAAATCTTGATTGGACGAGTAATCCAATGGGCTACCAAGTTATCTCCATGGTCTTTAGAGATTTTCCGTGAGGAACAAGGAGCGACAGGCCTACCAGATATCATGTCAGCTGCTATAATTCCATGGAAGAATATTGACGAAGTACTGGGTGATATAGCACCGCTAAAAACCCAGAAAATTATACCGGTGATAAGGCCGATCCCCGAGTTAGATCGAAAGAGTGATGGTTTTGTGCTAACTTTCGATGGGGCAGTAAGGCTAAAGGGAGAAAAGCTTGGGCCATTCGGTATGATTTTATGCAAACTTGGGATGTGGTAGCGGCCAAATACAACATCAAATCAGAATTGTCAGTGAATGAGAGTGAGTATCATGGACTGTTCGGAGCTCTTGAACTGGCTAAACGTTATAAGATACAAGAGAGAATTGTGTGTGGAGATTCTCGTATTGTAATTGTACAAGTTAATGGAGATTTACGGTGCAATCAAGCGACTTTGGCAGTATTGTTAAACCGAGTGAAAACACTATTCTCGGAGTTTGATGCCATTATCTTGATCCATGTTGCACGAAATACAATCAACCAGCGGATTTGTTGACGCATAAGACAATGATGTCGTTGTCATTCGGAGAGATTACCTCGGCGGAAGAAAGGACGGACTTACAGCTGCTGAATACCCTCCCTGAATTGTTGTATCAAACGACAGATGAGTGTGGTCAGGTTGACGTCATTCCGGGTAATTCGGAGTTGGATGGAGTAAATGACGAAGGGGAACAGGGGGAGGATATAAAACAAGTTTTTGTGGTGACTTGGAGCTTAAGTAAAAGACAGAAGCAATCACGACTTTGGCAAGCCAGGAGTAAGAACAGAGCTGAGCGGTCAGTAAATAACCGCCAATTGAAGCGGAGAACAGACGGTAGTGCAGGCACAGAAGGAGCGATTTCACAGAATAGCGAGAGCACAGAATAGTGAGAGCGCAACAGACGGATACGTGGCGTGCACAGATCGTCGCCTATCTGAGTGGAAAAGAAGAGTTATTGCCGCCTACAAATGCACTGACACGGGTAGCACGAATATCTGTGGGTTATGTGATGGACGCTTCGGGGGTGTTATATTACTGTCCGATTGGTAATAAAGGAGGATACGCTATGAATAGTCGTTTCGGATGTGCTACGCGAAGATATTTTGCACGCATACCACACCGAAGCGGGAAGCAATGCACACCAAAGAACTTCTAAAGTTGATGCATGCTTGAGGAGGATGTATTATTTGAGGGGTATGTACGCTCAAATCAAAAATTTAAGCTCCGTGTGAAGACTGTGCGACAGCTAAAGGGAAGCCGTGATATGAAGGGCTATCAAGTGGAAACATAATTGCGTCGAGACCGTGTCAAGTGCTAGCTATGGATTTCACTTTGCCTCTACCTAAGACTTACGATGGTCATGAAGCGTTGCTATGCTTCATCTGTGTGTTCTCTCGATACATTGTGCTCGTACACATGAGTTCCACATAGGCTCAAGACGTAGCAGAGGCATACATAAAAGGCATATTCAAAAGATTTGGTGCAGAAGAGATGATAGAGATCCCAAATTCATGAGTTCAGTGTTTCGAAGATTCCGTCGTATGCTAAAACAAAATCAACGACCAACTCTTGCGTACAGATCACAAGCGAATGGTAAACAAGAGCGATCAGTGCAGACAGTGATCAAGGCAACAAAATGTTACATTTCAGACCCAGACCAGAGATATTGGGACGAATATGTGCATCAGTTGGAACTGGCGCTAAATACTTCTATAAGTCTACAACATCATCAGACTCCTTTCTAGTTGGTACACGGATGGAACGCCCGAACGACAATGGAGGCAATGATACCCTTTAAAGACGGATCATTACCAGAAAAGGAAGCACTGGAAGGGCGACAAAAACAGGTGAATATACAAGAACGATCCAGAGCGCAAGCCGAATTCATTCAAACGACACTCATGGCAGAGAGAGCTAAACAACATAACGACAAACTGGCTGATGGACTATGGACTACTACACGTACGGCTTACAGACCTGGAGAATTTGTGTGGCTGTATCACGACCTGGTGAAGACTGGACTAGCTAGAAAAAAAGCGCATCTGTGGCATGGGTCCTATCTGATAGAAGAACGAGTGAGTGAAGCAGTGTATCGGCTTAAATTACAAGGGGCGGACACAAAATTTTCCCGTTGGTACATATCGGGCGTCTTAAACCGTACATCTCGCGGATGAAACGACCACAAGACAGTATCGCAGTCGACGATGAGTTCGATCTGGAAAAAGAGTTGTTACCAGAGGATTCTTGGTATGTACCAGGCCAAGATAATGAGTGAGAAGTGGAGAAAATTGTGGATTCCCGTGCTAAGACTCGCACGCGAAACGGAAGAAGGCAACGAGAGTATCTCATACATGGAAAGGGTTTGAAGAGCCCACTTATGAAAATGAAGATAACCTCACATGCACCACGTTGCTATATGAGTACGATGCTGGTAGAGCATGGAAGCATAGAATAAAAGGTGCACAAATGGCGGACGAATGCGATGATGCAGAGTCAGTGGACGCATAGTGCCAAGAATGACTGTGAACATGCTGGAAGAAGGATGGCGGAACGTTGGAAGAACAGAGCATGGAAGGACAGCAGGAAATGAAGTGGGACAAGAGGATAATTACATGGATAATGGATTGAAGAAAAGAAAAACAAAAAAACAAGGAGATAAACAAGCTGCAGATGGAAATAACGGTCGAAAAGCCACTGATGCAAGTTCAAGAAACAATACATCCTCGGGCCCAAGTTGGTTGTGGGCAGAAAGAGTGGGGGCCCGAGTTGGCTGCACTTACATACACACGAGTAAGATCAGATGGACTACTCAGAAGATGACTCCGGCAATCATGACATGGAGAATTAGCAACGCGAGGACTGACACTGTGGAAGGCATTAGGAGTGGTGCAGTTCAGAATGGAAGATGTAATCAAATTACAATATGATTGGAGCGAATATTGGTTTTGATGATTGTCATGATTGCCACATGTAATGAAACGGCCTTTAATGTGTGCCGCCGAAACATGTAGAAGAGCACATGTGACGAAACAACCTTAAATGTGTTCGTAGAAACATGGAATTTCATATGCGTGATGGAATGACGTAAAATGTGTGTCATCGAAGCGTGCAAAGAGATATGTGATGAAACGGCCTTAAATGTGTGCCACCGAAGCATTAGGAAAAGTGAGTGTTGATGAAAGGGCCTTAAATGGGTGCCGTAGTAGCACAGAGTGATGGGTATAACATGATGAAGCGACCTTGAATGTATGTCGCTGAGGCAGTGGAGATATATATACGTTGCAATATTCCCCGGAATGTGTAATGGAAAGGAAGATGTTACGTGGGTGGAACATATAATGGAGAAGTTATATGTAGAATTGGTCCATGGTACCACTTAAACTATTTTCAGTGGATTGACTGAATCACTCTCGAATCGGTCACGGTACTGCCTGGATTATTTCGATAGAATCGTCCAGGCCGGTGCGGGAATCGTCCGGGCCGGTGCGGGATTTTTTTATCAAGTCCACAGTTGCTGTGCGTTACACAAACACTTGGATGGATGGGACAAAGTTCTTTTTAGAGAGTTGGAGATACATGTATTACAAGAATGGCATTAAAGCGGGAACTACGTATGGCGACGACAGGAACCCCGAGCGATAGAGAAGGCGCACAGAGCGCTATGAGCGGTACAGAAACACCTTTGGAGTTACCTTAGAAGGTGACGAAGGAAGCCGATGAAGAAAACAACGACACAGATAATCACAGCAAGAGATTAATGAACTACCCGCCAGCAAAAATCAAGTGGAGAGCACACCGTAGGAGAAGATAAAGAAGATAAAGGAGCATGCCGTCACAGCCAAGCCCTGGACAGAAGAACAAGCGGCAGCACTTAAAGCTTTATTGGACGTGCCTATCAATCGGGGTGCGTCGAATGCCGAACTATGTCGACAGTATAATGACATCTGCAAGCGTAGCCAATGGCCGCTCAGAACAGCAACAGCATGTAAGCACAAGTGGATTGCTAAGCAAAAATTTGAAGCGTGGGATGACGAAGAGATCGAGTGGATAAAGAGTATCAAGCGTCGACATATTACGAAAAAAAAAACAATGACTGGAGGAATTAAATAAGGCTTTCCCGAACAATAAAGGGAAACGAACTGTGCGAGCCATAGAATCCAAGCTAAATCACGGGGTGGAGAGTATGAAGAAAGGCGATGACCCCAAGGCGAATGAACGAGGCAATACCGGTCGTGCGGCTTCACGATGGATAAAAGAGGAGGATGACGAGCTGTTACGATTTATGCAGAAAGGGAGCAAAGATTACACAGTTATTAGCCAACAGCTGGAGAAACAGCGACGAGCATGCAAGTGGCCGACGATGTTGAGAACGAAGGTCACAGTTGAACGACGTATGAAACGGCTCCGTATGGAGAAGGTGAAGCAGGAGCGTCCTACGATGTATTGGGGAGACGAACAAGAACATACATTACGAGATGCATTTGAAAAAGGGAAACTGAAGTTCAAAGTATGTCGCCAAATATCGAAGAACACTGGGATACCGTGGCGATTCATCCACGCAAGATGGATGGTATTAGCGGCCCAAACTGGAAAGACAGAAGAAACGAAAGAAACTGAGTCCAACTGTGGATCGCTGATCAACAAGGAGGAGAGCAGGAATTTACGACGACCTCCGTCAGAAGGATGGGTGGATACTGAGGATAGTGCTAGCGAAGTTTCAAGTCACATGTCGGAAGATCAGGGTTGTGTAGGTGACAGCA
This sequence comes from Sclerospora graminicola, assembly GCA_001887855.2. Classification (NCBI taxonomy): domain Eukaryota; phylum Oomycota; class Peronosporomycetes; order Peronosporales; family Peronosporaceae; genus Sclerospora; species Sclerospora graminicola. The sequence goes on from MIQA02020191.1 coordinate 12,082, forward strand.
TAGTGGATTTGACGCTAGAAGAAGGGGATTTAGAGTCAACGGATGCAATAGACCCAATTGAAGAACATGAGAGAGATTATGAGGAAAAGAGGCCCATCCCGAGTGAACATTTGTCCCGAGAGAGCACCGCTGGGTCGGAGCAAGATGAGGCAGACGTCTCTGCACCTTCTTCCGCTCGAGCTCTGCCTTAAGGCGATCAATCTCGATCAGATAAAGATCATTCTTCTGGTGAAGGCAACGTGAGCGCCCGGAATATCGCGAATCTCATCGCGAAGAGAACGATATGTCTTCACAGAGTGAGACATATCGCCGCTCAAACAAGATAGGCTCTTCTCGAGCCTGCAGGGCTGTGAACCATGCTTCGCAACAACGACGGCGAGGGAACTATCCAATCTCGCCGCCCCTGATTGATAATTAAGGGAATTATCGCTATATTCTCGAGCGCTTGGCTGCGAAGAGCTCGGTTCCCTATAAGAGGGGCAGCATACCGAGTACTTGGTACGCTAGTTGGTATATTCCCAAGCGTTTGGCTCTTGGGAGCCGATCGAGGTTCTGAGGAATGACGCTCCTGACCTCCTGAAGGAGTTTGAGAAGAATACCTCTCCTAAAACTCGTAACTTGAGAAAGCATCAACACAAGGTGTTGGTGCATTAAGGGCATCAATGAGGCCCTTAATCTCGAGAGGGTACAGAGAAACCATCGTACCCCCGCAATTCCTCCCAAGGGCAGCCGAGATGAGTAGGGACACCACAGTTATTCCTTCTTTGATGAAGGTTTAATAGATGTACTCCATTTTATCTGTACGCGAGTGCTTCAGAAAGCGCACGCGCATTACGTGAATTCGCTTCACGTAAAGCCATTCCAGCTTTGGGGCAGGGCGTCCTTATTGTCCCTGTTCTTCCGCGACCTTTTCGGTTCGTGTAATAAAAACCTGGAAGAAAAGGTCGATATGGTACAGGCAGCTATCGTATGTACTTCGATCGAATCGACGTTCCCGGATGTCATCACAGTCATCAGGGCGTTGATATCGAACAACGTATACTGGCAGTCACGTTTGTGGTGACCGCGACTGTCGGGCATCGTAGCCCACACTGGGGACCAAAACCCCACCTTGTACGGAACACGTAGTTCCGTACGATAAGACGATCCAGAAGCGGCGTTAGCCACTTCTGTCCGATGTTTCTTGGAAGGCGGAGCGCCGCCTGCTCTAACATCTTGCGTCGGGTCAATATCACTACGACCCGGTGTACGACTTAGTCCAGGTGTTGCTCCCGCTCTCGCAACCATTTGTGGTAAGAGTCGTCGCTGTCATAATCGACAGCGATCGACTCCGCTCCAGCATCGCTTTTAGGCGATAAGTTTCCAGCGAGTTTACACTCGCTAGACGTCTTGTGGAGAACACAAAATTCCTTGTCCTCCTCCTCGAAGTCGGAGCTGTCTTCGAACATCGGAGATATCTTCTTTGCCACCCCCATTCGGCAGGTGCCATCGTGCGGGATATTGCCTTAGCAACATCTTCACGCTCCCGTTTGGACGCTGCCTTAGCAGTATCTGCGACTAGAGATGACGAGTCGCTTGGTCTATCTTCGTCTGGCGCTGCCTTAGCGGCGTCACTGCTTGGGTTCGATACCTCAGCATGTGGTGCTGAGGCGGAGGCTTCGTTCGCGGTATCAGCAGCACTTTTAAGAGCGCCGCCGCGTGTCTCGACCATGGCGTTCTTGGTCGTAATGTTTGGTTTGTAAACATTTGATTGTTTGACCAACAAGTGTCACCCATTGGTTGGCCAATATTAATATTTTATATTGGCCAACCACCTTAAGTGGGGGGTGATGTAATGGGGTACCATTACAAAAGTGATATTTAAATTGAAATATCACAGTTCAATTTCAGACTCACTGTCTGAAATCTGAATAATGGATTATAAGTTATTATATTCCTCAAGGAAATCCGATTCGCATGTAAATACCGAATACAAGAGAGGGTCAAATAAGAGTATTATTAGATCCCTGTATGATTAGTTTAGGATTAATTATAGTTATTAGCTAGACACTTGCTTTAGAGCAGTCATAGAGCTATCGTTTTCTTTTCACCATGTTTGAGAACTGAGCAAAGGAACTGACCAGACCCGGAACAGATAACATGGATGGGGGAACTACAGATACAGAGAGAGATTTGACATACCTCGTCTGGATTAATCATCTTCTTGTATTGCTTCATATCCCCATCAAACATTTCACTGTCGCTTTCCCGGCAATCGCGCGTTTGACAACTTTGGTACATTTTACAGCTTTCCGAGTCTTAGCGGTCGGTAGCTCTCGCAGTTGATTGAATGAAATTTTGTATAAGTTATGAATATCCTGTCATCCGAATCTGTACTTCAACATGTACCAAAGATTGTGGTTCACCAAGTTGAAGCAAGCAGCCAATCAGACACACCAATGAAAAGAACGTTTTACAAGAAAATCACTACAACATCCGGGTGGTCATCATCATCGTCCAAGAGCTCATCTCACTTCAATATTCACTCGCTTATAAGCAAAACATCGACTTTAGACATTTAAGCATGCGAAACGTCGTATTTGCTCCGCTCTATTCGCACCAAAAGAACTTGCGCTGGGAATGGGAAATGACTACTTCTGACCTCTTGCTAGATCAGATGGAAAAGCAGACGTGCATTGCTGCCATACCAAGTTGGAAGGATACCGTTACGCACTACTATACCATTGTGCTATCAGCGGTTATGACTCTACTCATGTGTATTTTCTCTGTGTCGTCTGATCAATCCAAGAAGGCTCCAGTTCTTGTTGATAGTGCGTGTCAGACTGAAGAGATCAGTTTTGAGCTGAACGTGAGACCCTATCACGTGAATAACAAGTGTGGCGTTGACGACGACAACCATTCAATCTCTACTGAAGCGACCGAGTTGTTTACTGACGCTGAAACCGATATCTTTGATGACGACAAATGGGAGAGCGTAAGTTTAGCGGCAAACATCATGTGTCAATCTTGCTGTGAGGCTAGCGAGTGCGTATCAAAAACTGAGCAGCCACTGTGTTTGAGCACCAACTCCCCCATTAAATTCAAAGAAGAATCTGGCGTGGTTTCTGTTGAGGATTATCTCTGCATGTGTGGCGAGTGCCCTCAGTATGAAAAGATTAGGCAGGATGTTGCAGGGACACCGAATGCATCGCAGTACATGTTGCTGCAAAATGAGAGCGTCATACGTCTCTTACAAGCATTCTCTACTTACAACGAAGTGCTTGGTTACCGGCCACACATGATTTCTACAGCACGCGAGTGTCTCCGAGTCTGTTGTGGAGACGAAAATAATGCCTTCGAGTTATTGGTCAAGCTTTTTGACGAATGTGATCCTGCATGACTTCAAGCTGACAGCTTCTATTTCTTTCTGTGTGGGAACATGACAACACTGACAGATTGAGCAGACGCGTCCCTTCCTTGTGCATTTCTGGCTCTTGTATTGCCCTCATGACGGCTCTACTGGATCCACATGCAGACACAAAATGGTGGCATCTCATGCTGAGACTTTTGCTTCTACTTCCCTCATTTCGGAAGTCATTTGCTGGTCTACGCTAATGCTCATTTTGTCCCCATTTTGGTACACACGGTACATGCTTCATGCTGGATCGAACTCGTAAGAATCGCTACTTATCGTTGCTCCTTGCATTTTTTTGGTCTGGTTACCCTCATGACGGCTCCGCTTGGATCGCAGGCAAGCATGAAAACTCGTCCTCAGATTTCATTCGCATCTCCGACTCCTTACCGATGCTCATATTTTCTTCACTTCAGCCAAGCATAAATCGTGACTTAATGATCGTTCAAGTATGTAGTTGTTGTATTACTTCAAGTCTTTAATTCAAATTATATACACAAGCCAGCTGTCGTCCGTCCATCTTACCATCGGATGGTTCATATATATCAAAATCATGATTGTCATAGCTAAGGGAACTCTTTTTACACCCACTCAGCATTTGGCTCCGGTCTCATCGCTTCGACCGAGGAACGAATAGCCTCAATTTCCAGCACTTGTCGATAGACGATGCTCTCTGCTAAGTACCGAGGCATTTGCCCCTTGAAGTCTGCTCGCACTACGCACGTAAGTCTCGTAGAAGTAGCAACGTCCTGCACGTTGTCATCATCTCCCACAAAGGGTTCGATTAAAAAGCCGCCAGTCGCAAAAGCCATGCGCACGACCCCTTTACGCTCAGGAACGTCTGCGCGAGGAATTGACTCCTGCAGCACGGCGTATGTATCCGGCTTGCCTGTTTTTTCGACAAAGCTGTGGAGATCACACGAGTCTCGAGGTTTTACCAACCAGGCTGGCCATAGTGATAACTTGGAATGTTGACGATAAAGCACCGCTTTCGAGTCATCCAAAGGCTCAACTTTTCGAATCCGTGCTTTGTCATCGTCTGTACTGCCTCCATCCAGAGTCTGGAGATACCGAAACACACGCATGGGTGTTGAACGAATGATGACATTTCCTTTCATTTCCACAAGTCGGTCTTTCTCAGAAGCAAAGCCTCCAGATGGACACAAGAAATGGGTAGGAGTTTTGCGAAGCACCTGCACGTCTCCACTCCTTCTGTACACTGTCCATTCTGCACCATCTGCGTCATTAACACGGAGAAGCCGCTGTAACCCATTCTGAGAAAGCTTAGCGTAGTATATCTTCATTAACTGGCTGTCCCGATGACTTGTGTGACCCATTATTTTATCCAGTTCATTAAGTGACACTGGCATTCCGATATCCCGTTGCTTCGAGGTTTTCACGTTCACGATCGCTTTTGTTTTTTCCTCTTCTTCCTCCTCCTGGATTTCAGTGGGATACGTTGCACTTTTGGACGTTTTCAGTTTTCTTTTCGGATACTGTCGAGGAGGCTTTACTGGTGATATTGTCACTGCTGAAGTAGACGTCGGTGGTGTCGCGCTTCCGCTGCTACTGCCACTTCCGTTGTTAACGACAATCTGTTGATGCCGCCGATATTTGTTGTTGTCCGCAACCTCCATAGCAAGATAGTCGAGATGAGAGCACATCCAATTGCGTAAAACAGCACAAGAAGCTTCTGGTGCTTCCATAATGCGTGCCCCAGTAAGATTCACAATCGTCAGGTCTTTGCCCAAGCTACTGCTACTCCTGCTTGCCCAAAGCTGCGATAATCGTGGTGCGGTATTGCTGCACGCAACAAGACTCTCACGACGAGGATCATTTTGCGCTTGATGACACAGCTGATCATAGAAGCGCATGAGTTTCGGACGATTCCGTGCGAGAAAGCCATTAAATGGGACCATAAATGATTCAGTAGACGTGCTGTACTCGACATTGTTTGCCAAAGACTGCATTAATTTGGCTAGCAACACTAGTGTGCGCTGCATTTGCTTGTTCGGCGCAGCATTTCCAGGTGTCATATTCATCTTGTGTGGGACTACCAAAGCGGGGCACAGGAATCGCAAAAACACTAAGCCACCAAGATGCATATAAAACTCCTCCTTCGCTACTGACACATTCGAAGACGTGCCATTCGAGATGTTTGACTGCGTAAGTACTTCTTCAAAAATATCCTCCTCGATCGAACTCAGTCGTGGTAGCCCTCCAAGTTGCCCTACGCTTTCTACTGATGTGCTTTCCATGAAGCTGTTGGTATTATTGCCAGCGTCCAAGTAGAGTTGGCTGGTGCTGCTTCTTCCCATGGCACTGAGTCTAGGTAGCGACACATTGCTGCATCGGTCGCGTTCAATCAGTCGCATCATTTCTAACTCCAGCACACGGTAGATTTTTGCAATTTGGTAGGGAAAGAGTGATGAAGCGTTGAAGATACAGTCGAGCGTGCGCTCGGCTAAAGCTTCCAGTCGCTGCTGGTTCAACTGTAAATCATCCTGTGGCTGTAAATAGCGTGGGTTTATTTCGTATCCATCCGAATCGGTCCATAATTCGTTGATAATGTCAGCTAGAGCATGTTGCAGAAAGTCACCGCCCAGTTCACACGTATATTCACGCAATAACTGAAACATAGTACCACAAAATTAGAGAGTTAACTTCAATATAAAATATAGAAGAGAGTCTACAGTCAGACATACCGCAGTTGTGGCAGAATTGGCACGAAAGAGCTCATTCCAATTAAGTGTGTGCACCATTTCACGGAACATGAGCAGCCCCAAGAGCTTTCGCAATTGATCTTCATAGTTTTCAAACACAAAAAGCAGCGCACGAATGACATTCACATCAGTCCCAGATGGCATCTACATATAGAGAAATAAAGCACGAGATAATCAGGTCTAGAGCTGATTGTATCATTTGTAGCTCAGAGCTCGTACTGTAGCAAGCGCCGAGGCCAAGCGAAATTCTGGATCATGAACAAGCGCAAAGACTAGTGCACTTTCGGCATCTTCCTGTGTGAGAAACGCCACTGCATTCCGCACCGTTTCGTCTGGCCCGGTGACGGAGCGTCTTAAGTTCCTTGGACGTCTCAAAGTGGACGCGATTGCGTGCGATTTGCGGTGGGAGGAGGTACGACGAGGCCTCGATTCGCGTTGATTGCTGTCATGGGAGCGATTTCGTAGGCCACTGGCCAGCGCCCGCATAACTTGCAGCACACGCATCGATGAATCGAGGAGCGAGCGTAATAGAAGAGTGAGAGACTTTCAGTCAGACTGGAAGTAGAAAAGCCAGCGAGCTGAAACATACTGAAATAATAAAGTTCGATTTTGCTAGAGAAAGTCACTTAACAGAAAACAGTACTTTCGAGATAATGGATTCTCCAAACAACGAGCGAGCAGCAACGCCTTTCGAGCGAGAAACGTCTTTGGATCAAATATATTCAGAAACGGTCTACACTTCGCACTAGAAAAATATCCCACAGATTCAGCTTTGATTCTCCGGTCGCCAAAGGGCACCACTTATTTTTCTACTTCGAATGATTAAAAAAGTCGATACTTTTTTCCATTGCTCTAGATTGTCGTCGTATCCAACACGAACACTCGAAGTACAAACCCACGGCGCTTCAAGTACTGTAGTTTGTAGAGACGGCTGCTTTTGGAGTTTATTCTAGAGTGCCATTTCAATTTTACGCATAAATCACTTATCAGTGCCAGCATTTCTTTATGACGCGATGTTGTTTATGTTAGATCTAGAACTCGTTACATTCATCATTGACCGTGTGGTTGATATATCATTTCAATGACAATCTCTTATCAATCAAAGTCTGACGAGTTTTGAATTTAATGAATGTGCTACTCGCAGTCTTTCGTGTCATGCAATTGTGAGACGGCATGTGGTACATAATGCAGTGTGCACAACTTTCTTACTGTACGCTGTATTGTACTGACGCTTAGCACATCCCAAGCTTGATCTCTGCAGTAATACTTGTAGTGAAGTCGAAAAATTGGTACCCGTACGAACAGAAGCGACAGCTGCATTTATAGGCTTTTACTGCGATCCTTCCTATTATCTAAAAAAGGGCAGGCCTTCAATAAGGTGCAATGGGCAGCGATGTCCTTGCAGTGAATCGTGATCAAGAGATTTGCCCTGCATAATTTCTGAGACGCCGCGTTGGAATGGGCTGAATAAGCTAATTCCACCGGCACCTCGTTGATACGTGTTTTTCGAGCCTACAGAGTCTTGCACTTACTGTACTGGTTAATATGATTCAGAAGCGACGTGAATGTCGCTGCGCCTCCGAAAGATTCATACGTGTTATAGCTTTGCGGAGTCGTAGTGCCTCCAAACACGCGAATGCTACCGTTTGCTGCCGCCTCAAACGGTATGAAGCTCCGCAAACAGACAAAGCCCATTCATAAAATACACGTGTCATACATATATTAATACTATGCATTGACAACATACCTTGAGCAAGATGGCCGATCTAATCTCGATCCAGCTGAACGTTTGCGCTGCCTTCCCGCCTATCAATGCTACAACGTTTCCCCACTTCTTCCTGGAGTGCAGCAAATGTTGGAAGATTCGTGCCTTCTCTCATTCCCATGTCGATTCCTCGAACGTTGTGACCCAGTACAATCTTAACGCTATAGCCTGAACCTCCATCTTCTGAGGGGCATACAAGCGCAACATGGTCTGTGTCGGGGTCAATGCAATAGAGTATGCCGTCGGTAAAGGTGCCATCCTGCAGCCACACGCGCGTAGGCTGTCCGATGAACTGGCTGAACTGGTCAAAAAGCGAGACGTTTACGCACGCCATGTCCAGTATCCAGTCAATTCGTTTCTATGCTAATTAATTACCAGCAGCAATATTCAATACATGTATCAAATGCCGTGAACGGGCCAACTTTCATTACTGAAAAATGGTATAAAAAGCAAACTAATGCAAGATAAAAGCAGTACCGCACGCTACTACTTAGCAAGCTGATCCTAGATTGAAAGCGCTGCATCTCTAGCCCGACACGGGCTTCTCCACATTCACCCAGAGCGCAATGAACATGAGGCCCACCGCAATCGAAATTGAGCCCATAAAATTGCCCTGATCCATCAGACTCTGGTAGCTCCAGCCGAAATACTCCTGAATGCTCATTCGTACGCTAGGGCCCAGATTGTACGCGATGTAAAAGCCCATTAGGACAGCAGCGCACAACATCGAGTCACCATGCGAGAAGACGCGATTGTAGTATGCTACCATATAGCGTACTGTAGCCCATATGATGCCAAAGACGGCACCAGAGAACACGAGCACGTTTGGCAGTTCAGCTAGCGATCCACGCGTAGCATCACGCTTGTGAGACCACTTGGACTTTCGGCCTGTGAACTTCCACACAATGGCACCCAGCATTGCTGTGAAATTGGTAAACGCATACACAAATCTTGTCTCTTGGGACCGCACCACATCGTTATTTTCAACACCACGTGTGCTTGAAGCCGACAGCAGACCTTGTACAATGAGTTTTGGAACCAGTGCCACTAGCACGCGTAAACCGTTGACGAAAATTGGGGCATAGCCCGTGTAGAGGAAGTAGAGCGTGATATAGTACAATAGAATCACTGAGATTGAATCGATGGGATACAGTGTCGAGTTTAGATAAAAGACGCGACGCATAAAGTTGTTAGGTTTGCGGTATTTCGGAATATCCACATGTGGACGCTTCCATTCTGGGTCAGCCACGTTCTTCTTCTTCTTCATCAGAGCGGTCTGGAAATTACCCTTCGCCCAGCGTTTGCGCTGTGCCATGGCACCAGCCACCGAGTCAGGAATCGATCCCTCCACCAGACGAACTCGCTCCGAAGCTTCCCCTTCAAAATCTTTTCGGAAATACAATGCCTTCCACCCCATGGCCACAAGACGTTCACCAGTGTAGCAATTTTCCGTCAGTGTACCATATTGAATACCACCAATTGAATCCAAAGCTTCGCGACGAATCAATGCATTCGTACCAGCAAAAGAAGCACAATCATATCCATCCTGACCTGTCTGAATTGCATCGTAAAATGCAGCGTTACGGTGACCAAGCGGATCACCAATCTGCAGTTGCACAGAATCTCGAAAGTACTGAGGAGTTTGCACAAAGCCGACGGCATTGTCACGCACATCGTCCGAGTATGAGTGCAAGATGGACATATCCACATCACCGTTATTATTCATGTTGCACTTGCGGCACACCCCAGTTTTGCCCAATTTTAAATCGCAATTCATGCATCGCAACTCTTTTTTCGCGGCACGCGTGTCACTCAGCGTACCATTCACCTGACGACGGTGGAGATCGCTTTGCACGTGCATTGCGTTTTCAAAACACTCTTTTGAGCAGTAACTAATGCGCTCTTCTGGAACGCCAGCGATTTTGCACGAGGCACAGCACATTTTTGCCACTTTCTGGCAACCCATGCACGAGCAAGAGTACTTGTTCTTGTACTGACGATCTTCATCATCAAAGAAAAAGGGAAGCGTAGCCAAAATAAACTTTGGATGTGGCTGCATGTCCGAGTCCAGCAGCAGCATGTAACGACCTTGTGCGCCTTCGTTGTACAGGCAATTGTTAATGTTACCAGCTTTGGAGTAGTGTTCTTCCGGCTTCACGCGTCCAATATACGTCACGTGCGGTAGACCAGGGTATCGGTAGTCGTCGCGGAACGATCCCACAGCACAATCTGCGCGGTTCACAACCTTCGGGCGAGATGCGGAAGGTAGGTTCGCAGATGAGTGAAGCTTGCGCCATGCGTACACTTCCATATCTTCGTTAGGATCGCACACACGGTCGTACATGAATTGGGCAACTTCTTGGCGAAGGTCACCGGATTTTTCGAGAATCTCCTTGTTAAGCTCAATGGCTGGAACGGAGTTGCCTTTGGTCCACTTGGTGCTGCAATAGCCGTCGTCCAGTATGTAAATCTGCAAAAGGTGAGGAGGATACTGCAAGTTTATGCACGCCATGAGCGTATCGATGGTCTCTTCAGCCGGTTCCGAGTAATGGCACACTAATACATCAATCTTCGGCCATAGATCGTCAGGCACTTTGGGATCGAACTCGTCAAAGTAGTGGGCACCACGACGCACAGGCTTCCACATCCCGAGATAGTAGAGCGCACCAAGCACGATAGACACGAGCTCAACAACGATAAGTGCAAAGAAGGCCACCCATTGAGCAATGGGAGGTTTGTGGAAGCAAGCAACATCGTCGACACCTGCCAATTTCAGGTACCAACTTGGTGGGGTGAACCAACCACTCATGGGTTTAGCCAGACAGTCGAGTTCGTCGGGGGAATTGTTGTATACTTGTTCACAAGCCAGCGTCCGATTGCTCGAGTCACAAGGTTGAATGCCCACGACGAACCAGAAGATCAAACCAAAGATTTCGACCACGCTAAGAATCAAAAAGAGGAAGTAAAGAATACGATACGTGGTGATGCCCTTCATATAGTACTTTCGAACGTTGGGCAGCTTTCGCTCAATGATGTTGCCCGATCCGCAAGATACGATGGCTTTCTCTACACCTTCAAACCAAAGTCGGTACTCTTCTTCCGTCTCTGGACAGAGCACCCAGACTCGACGCTTGGTCATGACCTCAAACCCTCGATGAGGAAGATCAAGTCGAGCGCATGGGCGCAGCTGTAGCGCGTCTTTTAGTTCGATGGCACCGACCACAAGGTCGGTATTACGCGTGGTAAAGTACTGCCGGCACTCTTGATGCGAGTGAAAATAGTAGATCTTGGCTTTTTCCAGTGCAAAGTATCGGCGCTTCCAGCTCTTGTGCATCGGGCCTTTGATGGTCCGCTTCCCTTGCTTGTGCATGTAGCCATGTACTGTAATCACATTGTCTTGAAAGTTTTCCATCTGGTCGGATGAACCCGTTTGTTCCTGGGGATCAGGGAATCCTCCACGTCGCACAATCTCAGCCTCCCCCGGCTGGAGGACGTCCATAGCCGCAGGCGTCGCGTAAATCTCATACTCGTTCTTTGGCGTGGTGGCCGGTGGCTCCTTGTACATTTTTTAATCTAAAATTAAAAAAACTCGGTACGAGAGGTCAGACTAGAGACGAAAGACAAACGATAGTTTAGTGGTGTAGAATACGAGAGAGGACGAAAACGGAAGCTTACCGTTTCACAAAGGCAACCTGAGATTCCAGTCGTCTCCTTCGTGTCGCGATCTCTCGTGTTTTTTTTCTCAAATGGAGATCAGCAGACACTTGCCCAAAAGTCTTCGTTGGTTTTCTTTTGCTCGAAACTCCAAATGTGATCTCGCACTCTCTCGCACAAAAGCAGCCAGTGCGGTGAAACGCCTGCATGGTCTGAGTCGGGAGTGGACGTACAGGGGAAGGGGAAGCGGACGAAGGCTTAAAGTGGGTACTAACACCATTTTTTATTACGAATCTTGCGTTTTGCAGAGTACCCCAGATGTCAGTCACCATTCCGACGATTAGTACCCATTTCATGCATGGAAAAACCTCGCCGCTTCGTCCACTCCGTACGCTTGACAATGAAATGATGCATAAAATTTTGAGAAGCTCTTTTTTTGCTGGATAGCAATGCCGATATCAGCTAAAGTCAAGAGGTGCTCGCTCACACGCCACACCTCATACATCACACTATCATTAGCTCAAAGATCCATCATACGACTTCAAAAGATAGGCGTTGGAGTTTTGCGGATGCTAGGTCAGCTGAGCTGTAACATTAGGCCGTTATTAGTCCGTCTCACCATCCTATCTTGATAAGAATGTCAGTGAGATTGATATGTTAATTGTTAATCAAAGGGAACACACATAGCACCGTAGGTTTGAAGCGAAAAAATATATATTGAAATTCGAGCACATAAGCATGAAAAAGGGCAGCGGAGGCTGCATATCCTTGGTCTCTGATGCGACCGACATCCTAGATTTCTAGGGACTGGACCTGACTGGCCTAATACCCGAGGCTGCTGTTTGCTATCTTCTCCTTAGAAGGGATTGGAAGTCGGCTGTTCGATCCAGACCCACAAAGTGATGAACACAAGACCAAATGCGATTGAAATCGAGCCCACGACGTTGCCTTGATCCATGAGACTCTCGTAGCTCCAACCAAAGTACTCTTGGATACTCATACGCACACTTGGTGCCAGCTTGACCGCGATAAAGAGACCCATCATTAGACTTGCAAAGAGCAGCGACGCGCCGTGAGACGTCTGGATACTGTTGTAGCCAGCCAGAAAACGCACCACGGACCATAGCAAGCCTACCACGGTTCCGAAAAACACAATCACGTTTGGCACCTCAGCTATCGAACCTCGACTCGCACCACCAGTGTTGAACCATTTTGGTTCTTTGCCCGTGATCTTCCACCAAAAGGCTTCGAGCACGGCGGTACAATTCGTGAACGCATAAGCAAACCACACTTCTTGAGACCGAATCACGTCGCTGTTTTCGACGGTACGGTTGCTCAATGCCGACAATACACCTTGCACGAAAAGCTTGGGCACCAAGGCATACACGAGACGAGCACCAGCCATATAGATTGGAGCGTAGCCGGAAAAGAGGAAGTAAATCGTAATGTAATAGAACAGGATCGCCGTGATTGAACCAAGCGGGTAGAGGGTTGAGTTGAAGTAGAAGACGCGACGCATAAACGTGTTGGATTTATGGTATGACGGCACCTGCACTTCCGGCATCTTCCATTCCGGGTCAAAGTACTGCGTCTTCTTGTTCATTAGCGCAATTTGGAAGTTGCCCTTTGCCCACCGCTTACGCTGAGCTAATGAACCAGCTACCGAGTCTGGAATCAGTCCTTCAGCCAGACGAATGCGCTCTGATGGCTCGCCTTCGAAATCTTTGCGGAAGTATTGCGCTTTCCAGCCCATCGAGCACAAAACTTGTCCAGTGTAACAATCTTCAGTCAAACTACCATATTGAATGCCACCAATAGAGTCCAGCGCTTCACGACGGAACATAGCGTTCGTGCCGGCGAAGGAGGCACAGTCGTAGCCGTCCTGCCCAGTTTGGATTGCATCGTAAAACGTGGCATTACGATGGCCCATTGGGTCGCCAATTTGAAGTTGAATGCAGTCACGGAAGTACTGAGGCGTCTGAACAAAGGCCACGGCATTGTCACGCACATTGTCCGAGTACGTGTGAAGAGACGACACGTCTTCATTATCTGTACCGTTATTTCTGGGGTTGCATTTGCGACAGATACCACTTTTGCCTAGCTTGGCATCGCAATTCATGCAACGCATATCGATCTTGCTCGCACGCGTGTCACTCATTGTGCCATTGACTTGGCGACGGTGGACTGCACTCTGTACGTGCATGGCATTCTCAAAACAATCCTTGGAGCAGTAACTAATCTGCTCCTCTGGCACACCAGCAATCTGACAGGATGCACAACAAAGCTTGGCCACAGAGTTACAACCAATGCCACAACAAATATACTTGGCCTTGTCTTGTCGATCCTCATCGTCAAAGAAAAATGGCAAAGTAGCCAGGATGAATTTCGGATGAGGCTGCATGTCCGTATCCAGAATAATAAGATAGCGGCCATTTGCGCCCTCATTGTACAGGCAATTGTTGATATTACCGGCCTTGGAATAGTGGGTTTCTGGCTTCACACGGCCAATGAAGGTCACGTGCGGTAGACCAGGATACCGGTAGTCATCACGGAAAGAGCCGACAGCACAGTCGGCACGATTCACCACCTTTGGGCGCGACGGTGACGGTAAGTTGGCAGATGAATGCAACTTACGCCACGCATATACCTCCATATCTTCGTTAGGGTCGCATACGCGGTCATACATGAACTGTGCTACTTCTTGACGTAGATCACCAGCAGTTTCCAAGATACCCTTGTTCAATTCGACTGTCGGGACAGGATTACCCTTGGTCCACTTGGCCTTACAGTAGCCATCATCCAGAACCCAAATCTGAAGGAGATGAGGTGGATATTGCAAGTTCATGCATGCCATCAACGTATCGATCGTCTCTTCCGCCGGTTCACTGTAGTGACACAATAAAACGTCGACTTTTGGCCACAATTCATCTGGAACGGGCGGCTCAAATTCATCGAAGTAGTGAGCGCCACGACGCACAGGTTTCCACATGCCGAGATAGTATAAAACACCCAGAGCAAATGTCAAGATTTCGGCAAAGAGCATAGCAAAGTATGAGATCCACTGTGGAATAGGCGGATCGTGAAAGCAAATCACATTTTCGACGTCGGCCACCTGAAGATACCACTTTGGTGGCGTAAACCATCCACTAAAAGGGCTGGCTGAGCATCGCAATTTGATCAAAGACGTGCTCGTGATCGTGGCACAGTCCACTTCCAATCGCGAGGCGTCACAAGGCTCCAAGCCAATCACGAACCAAAACACGATCGCCAGCAGCTCTACAACCCCTGCAATGAGGAAGAGGAAGTAGAAGAAGCGGTACGTCTGATTGCCTTTCATCAAATACTTGCGGACGTTGGGCAGTTTTCGTTCAATGATGTTTCCTGCGCCGTTTGCCACAATGGCCCGCTCGACGCCTTGAAACCACATGCGGTACTCGTCGTCAGTCTCTGGACAGAGTACCCAAACTCGGCGTTTTGTATGGACTTCAAACCCTTTGTGAGGGAGATCGAGACGTGCACAAGGGCGCAGCTGCAGAGCGTCCTTGAGCTCAATCGCACCGACCACAAGGTCGGCATTGCGCGTGGTAAAATACTGCCGACATTCCAAGTGCGAATGGAAATAGTAAATCTTGGCTTTTTCCAGCGCAAAGTATCGACGCTTCCAGCTTTTATGAATCGGTCCCTTGATCGTGCGTTTCCCCTGCTTGTGCATGTAGCCGTGAACTGAAATGATGTTGTCTTGCTGACCATCAATACCCACGGCATCCGAGACATTCATCGGTGGAAGTGCAGGCCCGCGCGGATCTACATAGCCCTGTTGAGGTGTAGGACGGCCTTCCATGGGCTGGAAATGCCCACCGCTGTCGTTAGCTCCAGTGGCTGGCGTGCCATGGAGCTCGTAGTCCTCGTGCTTCATTAGTGACTGCTTGTCATTAGTGTTAAACATGTTGGGACTACTGTACTACTGTACTATTCGTCGTACACAACAGCAGTCTTTCCACCAATGTGTTTGTTTCCTTGGACTAAGTTTTCGTCACGACAGAGAGTTGGAGTGTGCCTGTGCGTCTATGTCTATGCTCTCTCGCGAAGAAGCGCAACTGAGGAGGCGCAAAGGGCAAGGACGAAACTCCCTGCAAAAATCGTTTCAGGGCAAACCACTTCCACTTACTATGCCACCCAGTGCAACCCCTACTAGCGGACGGTCCGCTCTCGGGCGGACGAGGTTTTTCAAAACTTACCCAATTCTGGTATATCCGTCATACCGGTATATCACAAACCGTTACATAAATGGGACCATTAATAGATGTTTGACGCTTCTATACCGTATATTGACAAGCATTACGTACTTACTTTAACCTGGGTATGCTTTCAAGTTGCGTGCCATGAAGTCTACACAATACCAAATCTGTACTCGTACTCATTACATAACTAGTGGGACTCTGATCAATAAAAAGGTTCTTCAATCATTTATTACGTGTGTCCAACTCTCCTTCGTCAAGATCTCATTCAACCGTCGAATGGTTTACGACTTGACGGCCAAATTCATCAGATGCTCCATGAAGACTTTCAAACTCACGTCGTCTGTGAAAATAACTTCGCCCTGGCCATCCATGCTATTATGCGTGACACTCGGATTAAGCTTCGCCATCAAAAACCGCGATTGTGACTTATGCTGGTCACACACCACATAACGCGGAACCGGGAAGCGGGAGTCCATAATCAGCTGGGCGTCGGCTTGTGGGGCTTCTAGCAGATTTTTAAAATTTTCGTGAGCGGGATCTTCGTGGAACTTCTGGTCACGCCACGCGGCGATTGTATCACCGTGAAAGACAACCACATAGAAAAACGAGTCGAGCAGTAAAATCGTGTCGGATCGCACACTGGCAGCATCCAGTAGCGCCGGTACGGGCGGTCCGTTGAAAGAATACGACAATAGAGACGGCTGAATCATGACAAGCGAGTTTGTCGTGCTCTCGCGCAGCAAACAGTGGCGATAGTACGAGCTCTCATCGGGCGAGTACCCGAACACGGTAAGGAACTGCGAACGGCGCAAGTGAAACATAAACTGAGGAAAAATAGCAAACTCAGGCGATAAGCGGAACGATGACGGATCATCCTTGCGATAGTCGGCGAAACGGGCAGCTAAACGAATGAGCGATCGGTCGATCCAGCGCATGATGTCTAGCTGCTCCTCGCCCTGCTCCGAGCGATGTACAGCAATTCGTGCCAGCAAGACAGCGGCGGCCTCCTGGTCAAAACCACGACCCAACGTTGATGTATCATTCGGATCTACAGTCCAAGGACCACAGATCGTGGTCACGCGCGTGCGATAGCGGCCACTAGCGTGCTGGTATCGCGTAATAAACTGGATGTAACGAGCCTTGCCAGGCGCCAATGGAGTCTGGTTGGAAATGTCGAAGTATATAGCGACGGTGGTGTTGGGGTCAATGCCACCCATAGACCAGGCGTTGGTACCGCCCACACCTATTGCGACTTCAGACACGTTCTTCGGAGCTGCACCTTGGCGCTTTAGCGGTGCGCAAGGACCAATAGCACCAGCCACCTTGAATTCGCGACTCGTAAGCACCTCAACGGAACCTGCAAATGCCATTGTAAGCTGGTCCTTGTCACAGTCCGCCGCTTCGTCGGAAAACTTGCTGAACATACGACGGAACGACTCCCGGAAAACAGACTGACCAAAGGAATCGGCAAGTACGATAACGCCACCAGTCTTTTGTACACAAGCAGCCATCTCCATGACACCACTCTGATCAAGCGAGCATGCAAAGATATCCACTACGTGGCTTGATGCCACACAGCGGTCCGCCAGATCGTTGTAGTGCATCACTGCCTTTTTGGTAAGCGGGGCTTTGTCTTTCTGCAGGTCAGTGTGGGAGCGAATGTCTTCTTTACGGTTACGGCCGACAATGGCGCCGGGACCAACCGTAGGAGGTCCACCAACAAACATCATAATTCGAGCACCCTGGCCACGGAATGTGGCCTCCAGAAGGCCGACACACACCGACATTGCCACACCCGTACACCGCTGAGGACGTTGGTCAGCTGCTACTGGCCACGGATCGCGCTGCAGATCTTCCAGAATAGATTCAAGCGTGAAGCCGCATTCAAAGACCGGGAGCAAGAAGCGCGCCGAGTTGCTAGTTTGCTGCTGTGGTTGTTGGAACTGACCTGGCACCTGCTGCTGTTGCTGTTGCTGTTGCTGTTTTCGGGTCGCGGCCAAACCCAGCATGTCGTACACCTGCTGTGCGGTGAAGTCCTTATTTCCTCGAAACACGTGCGACTTTGGCACTTCTGGAAATCCCAATTCATGGACGTGCACCATCGTTCCAAAAGTAACGAGACCAATGAGGGCATCTGGCGGCAACTGGTTGAGGGTTTGCTGAATTGAATCCTTCAGCTCTTCTAGTTCCTCCTCTGGGACACACGTATCAATGCAAAAGACAAAGACTGGAGGTCCAGCCTGGCGGTTTTGCAATTCATATTCGAGGGTCGTGTATTGCGGAATAAGCTCGGCCGGCAAATTCTCCTGTGTGATGTTCTCGGCGTAATGTGGAGGGAAATGGTTGCGTGTCACGCAAAAGGGACACACCCAAAGTTTGGATACAAAGTCTACCTGACAATAGGGGTTGAGAATTCCAGCACAGGCTTTACAATGAATCGGGTCGTACTCCACGGCAGGCGGCATCCCGTCAATGGGTTTCAGAGGCTGATACAAACAGCCTAAGGGCATTACACAGCGCGTCTGCTCAAGCTTGGTGCAGGGCCACGAGTTCCAAGAGAAGCGTACGCCGTCCTTGGCTTCCATTGCGTGAAAATCCCATTCTTGGGGCTGCATACCAGGCTGGTAACCTTGCTGTCCATATTGATCGTATCCTCCCTGTTGCTGCTGACTATGCTGATCATATCCGCTCTGTTGTCCATACTGCTGCTGGGGTTCGTATGCAGCCTGCTGGCCATACTGCTGCTGCCCGTCGTATCCGACTTGATGGCCATACTGTTGCTGTTGGTCATATCCGCCCTGTTGGCCATACTGCTGCTGTTGATTGTAGCCACCCTGCTGTTGCGCGTACTGCTGCTGGTGGTGGTCATACTGCTGATGCTGCTGGCCATAGCCACCTTGCTGCTGGTCGTAACCACTGTAGCCGCTCTGCTGCATTTTCACTAGGAACGAGGGGAATGTAGATCCACGTGTTCGGAAATTTGAGTTTGTGTTCGCTACATAAACTGCTAATCTAAAAAAAGAGTAAGTTACTGTATGACAGGTTATGTAATACAGTATTATGTACAAATCTCCGTACCTAACTAATATCGACGTCAACTAACGGGCATGTAAAGCTTGCTCTCAATTCGGCGCTCCTCTCGTCGCCGACGCAAAAACGTCGACATTCTTGTAAGACTCACGTAAAAACCGACAACAAAGAATGGCAACACAAATGCCCATGTCACCGGGTGCGCCAGCACGTCTTCGTAGTTAAACGATGGTTCTCCCGACTGCACGTGGTTGGCAGCTAGTGCGCCATCTGAGCGTAGCGCGTGGTCTGCAACGTGGTGATGTCTTGAGTAGTATATTTTGATTTCTATTGAAGAGTCGTCATCAGTACCGTCGTCGTCAAACGCCACAATTTTCTTCGACGATAGTGGCAAGGATGCTATAATTGTAGGCGCTCTAGCGTGATTGTCCGCCGATAGCGCGGTCACACAGTCGACAGATAGTACGTCGACGTGTGTGGTCAAGCAGAGGCGCAATTTGTGCATTGAGTCGACCATCTTTTGGGAATCAATTAAGTCCGGTGCTTCGCGCAGTAAAGCAACCACACTGGCTTCCGTCTGACAGTATGAAATCGCATCCTGCGCACACGCGTCGTTAACAGCAGTGGATTTGTCGACTACGGACTTCACGAGTGTGCTGTCTGCCAGATGGGTCCTCTGCTTGCGTTGTCGTTGTTCCATCAGGGTGGAAATGGTAAATGATGTCTATCTAACTCATCAAAATACGTCTTTTCGTCTCCTTTTTGACCCAGAAATTAATGTATTCTCAAATTGAAACTACAATGTTCGCGAATTTCTCAGTGCAGATTCTATTTCTTAACTTATATACTTTATGTTCTGATGAAGCAAATATCTTATTGACGATTTTTTCGTCTCATATAATTTTGAATATCGGTATGTTTTTTGGCAGACATTTGTTTGCGTGTGCACATAAAAGACAAACTTTACATGCAATATGGCAACTTCTTCAAGTTCGAAAGGGCGATTAGATGTGTACCACATGAAATAAGGAATTTAATTGCTTCATTCGAAATGAGCACCTTGAGCAGGGCGGAAGTAAGTGAGCTGCTCCGTCTGCTGTGGCCAACGACAGACGGTGGCGCTTCGGACGACTCAAAACGCTGGTATGACCAGGGATTTAAGCTCCAGGATCTACCAAGCTTTCCACTTGGACTCGTGCAGGAATATGGCGGACCCTGTGGTGTGCTGGCGGCCGTACAGGCCGAGATGCTTCGGCTCTTTCTGTTCGTACGGCACCGCGAAACGATGAATGACAATAAAATTGATCTGCAGCAGCTGATAGAGGGATATCGACTAGCACATAACGAGGTGGCGACGCGACAGCTGCTGGCGGAGGCCATGGCCTCGCTGCTAATGCAATGTGCCAACGACGACGGAGCGGTACGCGTAGTAGTGCAAGATAAGGAGTTAAGATACCGAGAAAGCACTGTGAATGTGCTTGGAGAAGACGCATCTCAGGTGCTAGTCAGACTCTTACTGTGCGAAATGCCGGCGTTTTGCAGTCCACATGGCGTCATTAATTTCACGTTTAGTGTGCTTCGGACGAAGGGTGTTGTTGTTGTACGTGACGAAATGGACGACCCGATGAGTAGTCTGACGGGGGCATTTGGACATTGCACGCAAGAGCTACTCAATTTGCTGCTTATCGGAAAAGCTATGTCCAATGTATTTGATGGGACCGTGCCGGTGGGCGACTCGGGGTTGTTCTTACGTGGCATTCCGAAGAGAGCGCGGATCGGCTACTTAACGCATCTAGAGGCATTGCGATACTGCCAAGTTGGAAGCTATTACAAATCACCGCAGTTCCCCGTATGGGTAATTGGGAGCTCCTCGCATTTTAGTGTCGGGTTTGCATTGGACGACCAGGTTAGCGAGGAGTCAGTGTCTACAAAGCTTTATCAGCAAGTGCAGCAAGTTTTCAAGCAATTTGACCCCATGGAAACTGGTTTCATTAAAACAGCGTCTCTTGCGTCATCGCTGAAGCAGCTGGGAATAAAAGCCGACATTCTTTCTAGTGAGCGCTGTATGGCGCGATTATTATCCCGTCTCGAAATTTCAAGTAATGCTGGTATCGTGCTATGGGAGGATTACTGGATAGTCATTTCGGTGCTGCTACACACTAATGACCTTGAGCTAGCGTTGTCTGGAGAATACAACACTGACGACATAATGTCAGCTCGTCAAGGTATAGAGCGCTCCGATGATGATGTTGCAAGGAACTCACTACCGTCTAACGGAGTAGGCGAGGGTAATTCATCTTGTCCCGTTCGATTCAGCTCGCAATTATCTTCGTCCGAGACAAATCCAATTCCACTTGTTTCATTTGACTTTTACTACTACAACGGGTTAAGTAGAAGCAGTGACCGCCAAGCACATGGACGCCGCCCCCAACTATCCAAGTGTCGCGTAACGGTTCAGAAATTGCCTGAGTTCATTGGAAAATCGGTGCCCATTGAAAACATCGGGACAAGTACTGGCCACGATTCACCTCCACTTGATGAAATCATAAGGACAAAGTGGCCCCGTGCTCAAATCGACTGGCTAAGCCCTTCAGTCCCTAGTGTCGACTAGCTGTTGGTATTTGGTACTGAAGGTGCATATACATGTGCTACCATTTATAAAGCGTCTTACAACATGTCATAAAAAAGTATCTATCCAGAAAATGTGTTTTAGTACTGAACCTATCTGAGAAGTGGATAGTGTGGGTGGTTCATCAACCGAAAACAGTCGGGTGCAGGGCCAACGACTACCCGACGATGTTTGTCAATGTCACAAGAGAAGAACTCTGCGTTATTGCTCCGTTTATCCAAACGCAAAAGAGATGTGAGATAATCAACTTGAGTGGTGTTGCAAGACATTCTAACAGACTGTTGATGTTTGCACGCTCCTAATTCGAGATCATCTAGAAAATCAAAATTATTCACATTCCACAGTCAAGGTTTATTTGAGAGCACACTCACTGCCTCTGAATCTGCCCTGAAAGCGGAAAAAGTGGTAATCGGATTGACAAGCCTTTTCTATTCATGCCGCTGAAGTCATCGCTGTGCGTGTACATTCTCGAGCCGCGAGCGATAGAGCTGGTCGGACCTTTGTATAACAAAATCACTTTCTGCTGCTCAACACGAAAATTGTGTGCACTATTCCTTGGTTCCTTCGCTCACCATTGAATTTGTAGTGTTATTCCCTGCTTGGGGGGGGTTAGTGCCATGACTACCATTTTCCACCGTTCCAAGATGGAGTATCGAGATTCATTCGTGTTAGCTCTTTATAGTTTCCTCGGCGTATAGGCAGCATACGGTATGTCCCTGTGGGGCTTTAATTGTGACTTTCAATCATCTGTATACTTTCCCTTAAAAGCATGAATTGTTATTAGCACAAGTGTTCCTGACATCCCACCAAGGGGGGCGTGGTGTTCGTCAGAAACGCAGTAAATCTTGCTCACACCACCTGGACACTGGGATACCGGACCCTGGATGCTGGATGATGGATGCTGGATACGGGATGCTGGATCGGGATTCCGGAACTGGGATCGGGATACCGGACAAACATGCTCATACATCATTCGTCTCAGCTCGTGGTATTCGGTATACTATTCAAAAAAAAGTTTTCGGGGCACAAACTCTCAAAACTCATTCGTTTGTTCGTTACTGGGTGCATAAACGACAACTTCGCCGCGTGCAAGCATAAACGTGAGGCACGGTGATACACCAATTCCGGAGAGTATAGCGTGTCGCCTAAGATAGGATGGTCAATGTGTTGCATGTGCAATCGAAGCTGATGGGTCTTGCCAGTCACTGGTTTCAGCTCTACTAAAGTAGATTTCTGGTCTTCTCCAGTTTCAGTTTGATCAGCGTCAACTGTCCGGGATCGCACGCAATAGTGGGTAAGTGACCACAGGGAGCTTGATGGATCGACTTCGCGCTCCAACACTACTCGCTGAATAAGCGGTTGTGATGGATGTTTCTCCATAGGAACTCTAATGCACTGCAGCAACCCACATTCCTCCTCTTTATGCTTAATCCATCCATGAACACGGGCCACGTACGACTTTTCAACCGAACGTTCTCGAAATTGTGCATTTAAACTCTGCGCTGCTGACTTGGTAAGAGCGACGACAAGCAGACCTGACGTTTCTTGGTCCAGGCGATGCACCATCCGCGCTTCCGGGTACACGTTCGCGATGCAGCGATGGACTGAAATTAAACCATGAGGGTCGGTTCCATCAACGCTTAAAACATTAGCAGGTTTGTCCACAACAAGAATCGCATCGTCTCGAAACAAAATTTTCAGCGGCAATTCAGAAGTTAAAGTCGTATCGATCGGATCAGTGCTTCTGGACACGGCAACGTCGCAGATCTGTATCAAAATCCTGTCGGGTAAAGCTCCTAATCGAATATCTTCTTCTCGAGGTAGCCAGATTCGGACTATATGACGATACGATCGTCGACCTAATTCCGCATTCAGCACTTCGACACATAGTCCCGCCAACTCACATGGGCTGCCAATAGTCAATATCTTAGAATAGTTTCTCGCCGCGTATTTCAAGTGCGTGGCGAGAGCTCCTTTTCCGTTGCAGGAATGAAATAGTCGGAGGGCCAAGTCCGAGCTGCAAATGCTTCCTGTGGGTTGTAATTTGGGCAATCGCTTGAGTTTGTCTAGTCCAAGACTGTGAATTTGATCAGAAACTTGAGCTTGAAAATTTCCTGCCGATTCAATCGCGTCGACTGGTAGTTGTAGCGTCAATAAAAATGATGCGAATAATCGATGGATTTCCCGCGCAACTTCTTCTGATATAAGCATTATCGGCCAAGCACAGTATTGAACACAAACCTGAGCGTGTGAATACCGTATAACCGGTGTTATATCCGAAAGCCGAATTCTGAAATTCAAACACACTGTAACAATAAATAATGGGTTCTCGAGTTCAACAAGAAATAAAGGAGATAATGGAGAACCGAGTTGCAACGGAGCCAGCCGGAGCAGCCGGGTGGGACTCAGTCAAGAATTCATGGGTAGCGGCAATAGTACGAGTTAGGTCGAGAGTGGCGCAACGGAGGAGACGACACGCGAAACATCTTGAACAGGCACTCTATGGACGAGTAACAAGTCGGGACCAAATCTTGCAGATTACGGAACATGAAGTTATCAGATGTAATCAGGTAAGGAGTGCACAACGGTTTTGTCGATCTAACGAGAATCTGCGATGGCTGTATCGGCGTACAGCGACGTGGGAGCGGGATCAGCGAGTAGAGGAGATTGTTCTGAATGAGCAAGCCGTTTTGCACGCACAAGACTTGTCGATACCGGATAAATTTGCATGCACATGGCAGAAAGTATTTGGCGAAGTCCATAGGAAAATTCGAGCCAACGAGGTACCGCAGAAGATCCAG
This sequence comes from Sclerospora graminicola, assembly GCA_001887855.2. Lineage (NCBI taxonomy): Eukaryota > Oomycota > Peronosporomycetes > Peronosporales > Peronosporaceae > Sclerospora > Sclerospora graminicola. The sequence goes on from MIQA02020191.1 coordinate 36,316, forward strand.
GAGCTAGTCCGGGATTGGTCACGACGTCGAGTCACCTCAGTTGAAAATGAGAGTTTACTAGCACCAATACAGGCCGAGGACATCCAACTAGCGATAAAACGACTGGAACGAAGGAAGGCTGCTGGTCCCGACGGGCTGAATAACGACTTCTTCAAGGACTTCACAGAAGAACTCATGCCGGATTTGCTACTGGTGTTCAATGAAGTACTACAAGGGGCTCCGCCGCCTGACTCCTTTCTAGAAGCGGTGATCATTCCGCTCAAGAAAAAGGGTAAGTCAACTAATGCAATGAATTATCGACCCATATCTCTGTTACAGACGAGTTACAAGATATTTGCGAAGATCTTAGCGGCGCGGTTACAAGTGTTTCTAGGACGGTTAGTGGGCGACTCTCAACAAGGATTCGTCCATGGGCGACGGATGGACCGTGCAGTCGTGATGATGATGCATATCTTACAGGAGCGGCAGGCGGATCCAGATCAGACGAAGTCAAGCGATTACGGTGGAATTTTGCTAGTGGATTTTACGAAAGCATACGACACGGTGGATAGGCATTATCTGCTGGCGACTTTGAGATGTTTTGGATTTTCGGAACGTTTCATTGCACTTATGAAGGCACTACACCAAGGCACATCGGCGAGATTTTTAGTGAATGGACAACTCTCGCAGTCGTTTCCAGTAATATCGGGTATTCGCCAAGGATGTCCGTTGGCACCCTTGCTGTTTATATTGGCGGTCGAACCCCTGGGAATGGCGATTGATCAACACCAAGGGCTCCAAGGAGTCACGATTAAAGGAGACAGATCGCATCGGGCACACACCTTTTCAGCATTTGTGGACGATTCCACAATTTTTTTCACAAAAGAGGAGCAAGTTGAACAGGCTGTAACATTGTTGGAGAGTTTTGGAAAATTATCCGGTTTGACAATGCAACCTGCAAAAAGTCATATTCTCCCGCTGGGACAGGCTACGGTACAGTTGGAAAAGTGGGGGATTCCAGTGATCAAAGAGAATGACACAGTGAGGTATTTAGGATATCAAGTGGGAAAGCATAACATGGCGGACGCTAACTGGGCCGAGCGGATACGGGCAGTACAAAGGAGGTTACTAACAGCAACGAAGTGCGGAACTTCGGTGATGGAACGTGTCACCCTTTTCAATTCGATCGCGATGCCAGCCATACTCTTTACGGCAAAAGTGTTCGAGCCGGACCAGCAGACGTATAAGGAGCTCATCCATTTGCAGAAGCAGTTTATTTGGAGTAACAAGACAACATGCGAACCAGGTCGTCACAAGATGTCACCACACCTTCTTTTCATACCACGACATGCCGGCGGATTAGGGCTGATTTCGATCCCAGTAGCAATTCACACGCTAGCTGTAAAGGAGGCAACGATGTGGTTACTCGAGCCGAATGATAGATATACGCAAGCGTGGCGTAACTGGTGTCAATTGGTTAAACCGGATCAAACTAACGTATGGGTGTCTCCTTGTAGGAAGACTGGGTGGAGGAAGAAGATAGGAAAGGGGCAGAAGGTGTCATCGGTGATTTACCACCTCTCAAGGGCGTTAGGGCCAACGGAAGACGAAGTAACTCTGCTCGAAAGGTACGTATCAGTAAATTCAGGCGTGTTACAAACGAAATGTGTTACACAGCCAGTCAGTCCGAAGGAAATGCTGCACAGAGGTGATCAAATCCAAGTTCAAGTGGATCTAGCAGACATTGACTGGCACGGGTATGGACGACAAGCGCTTAAAGCTTTCTGGGGGACCTTTTCGTGGAGTAATAACCCCTGGATTAGAGATGAAACAGCGGGGGTACTGATGCCGGCCAAATATGCGAAACTGCCGGAGTCAACTCTAAAAGATCTGCACATCAGACGAGTCGGACGGTCGTTGTATCATTGGGTAGTGCAAGGAGCGGAGCAGACATGCCACTCGCGAAAGAAAGTTGGTCGTTGGCTTGCAAGCATAATCCTGTGTTCGCCGAGGGTAGCGATTGGAGCAGAAATAGGGGAGGCGGGACAACCGACACTCCTAAACACTGACGATCAATGGAAACATGTGGTGTGGAAGATAGATTCAACAAGAGAAGTATCAGGAACGTGTTCGGCAACCGGAAAAAGTTGGAAGTTGCGTCAGCGGGAGGATGGCATCTACTGGGACGAACCAATCGGCATTGCAGGGAGGAAACGCAATATTTTCGAGGCCAACGCGGGGATCGAGCTGGAACAGAGGAAGGGCTTGGTTTTTGCAGCCCATCCAAGCATGCATAATTACCCCTGGACGATTAAAGCAGGGGTTAACATGCGGTCAGTGAAAGGATGGATTAGACGTTCCTTCAAGAGTTACTATTACCAGGCACTAACGATCGCACTGCCACGAGTACGGGACCGATGGGAACGCATGCGGGAGAAGTCAGACTGGAATCGGAATATGCAGGAGCAGACACCAGCAGAGCTGTGGAAGCATGGACACATGCTATCGGACTATCAAGTGTGGAGCATTTATCGAGCGGCTACGTTCCAATTAAATGTCTATTACGATGGATATTACACAAAAGGAGGGTGTGCACTGGACGATCAGTGCCAGACACCTGGGAAAGGGGTCACACATATCGTGTGGGGGTGCAGTCGGGCCAAACAATTGTGGGCCCGGCTATTAACATGTTGGAACGGGCGCAGTGTCGGGAACGCTGAGCTGGAGTACTACAGAAGAAATGTTGCTTCGCGTAAATCACCGGAAATTTCAGAGGCTATGATGAAATGCTTGCGGATGAGGTGTGGCACAGGAGCGGAGGAGTGTAAGGAGGCGCTTGCTCGTGTGTGGAAAGGGATCTGTTCGCTTGGAATTACGTGGTTATGGTTTGTGCGGAACGAAAACGTGCATAAAGGGATTTATCGCAATGCACGGGAGCAATTACTATGGATTTGGTCGAAAACAATGAAGCAATTGTTGGCAGTAGCGTACTTTGAACGCAGCAGAACGGCGACCAGACTACGCGGGATACGAATGCTAATTGGTATTGAGTGTTTACAAGAAATATACCAGGATCGGTCAAGTGATGAACACAAAAAGACACTACCTGCTCACCAGGTGGATAGCTCATCAGAGACGGAAGTGGGGTTAGATCTAGCACTAAGAGATTTTATTGTAGCTAATAGTTAAGTACTAAATAGACTGCGATTCAACAACAACAAC